>JARBWK010001652.1:0-12500 GCA_030556195.1 Anolis apletophallus | reverse complement strand
ATGGTGAGTATAGAAGGGCTCTCGGAGAACCAGCACAGTTTCAGTGCCTAACCAAAAGGAAAAGAAAAGAAAAAGAAAAAAAGAAAAAAGATGGAAAGAACCCATCCAGTGACTCTTTTTTCCTCTATGACAGTGTTTCCCAACCAGTGTGCCGTGAGCGATCATCAGGCGTGCCATGGGAAATTTGATCCTCCAATACCCTTTCTTCCCCCTCCTGGCAGCTCTTTCTCCCTCTTTCCCTCCCCAAAGATCCTCCCCAAGGCAAAGGAAGGGCTCTGCCAAATTCCAGGGCCAGGCCCGCCTTGAGGAAGCCTTCAGGAGCCTCGACTCACCATGGCTCCAGCTCCCGTCCAGGGCTGCTGCAGCCTCCCGATGCTCCCAGATTCACTCACTGCCCAATTCACCGATGTGGAACTTCCGACTTTGGCTGTTCTCACGAGAAATCCAAGCCAACGTGAAAACGCCAACTCAATCACTTCCGCCCAGTGCTCTGCTTTTGAGGAGGGAGGAGGGAGGCAGCGAAAGAGGTCACACAGATCTATGAAACGTATAGACTACCTATTCACAGGTTTCCAAGAAATAAATTGAGCCTCTCCGCTTGGATTTTTTAAACTATTTAACTGGATTTTTGAGAGTTGCCCCCCCCAGGAACTGTTTATAACAGCTTCATGACATCCATAGTTTACTGGAAGCAAGTTTCACTCAGGGTGAAATTTCACAAGGGTCTGGAGAACAAGCCCTATGAGGAGCAGCTTGAAGACCTGGGCATGTTTAGCCTGAAGAACAGAAGGCTGAGAGAAGGCATGATTGCCATGTATAAGTATGTGAGAGGAAGTCATATTTATTTATTTAATTTATTTATTTCTTCGGTTTTATATTCCGCTCCTCCCTGCAGGCTCGGGGCGGATCACACAAAAAGTTAAAACATACAATAAAAACATAAGTCATAACAATGATAAAACAAAGATTACAGTTCATGAGATCTCAGACATGCGCATACCATCTACAATTCAGAGCTTAACAGTAAGCCAACCTAAAAAGGGCGGTCTTGCACGCCCTTCGAAAGGGGGCAAGCTCTGAAATCGCACGAGTATGGTCTGGAAGCGAGTTCCAGAGCACAGGAGCCGCAGCAGAGAAGGCTCGCTGTCTTGTAGTAGACAGGTGACAGGAACGAAGCGATGGGATGGCCAACAAATTCTGCTCTTCTGAGCGTAAGGATCTCAGGGAACATACGGGGTAAGGCGGTCCTCAGGTACACTGGCCCTAGACCGTGTAAGGCCTTAAAGGTTAAAACCAACACCTTGAAGGCGATCCGGTACTGATGGGAAGCCAGTGCAGTTGCCGTAAGATGGGAGTGATATGCTCCTCACTGGTGCTCCCACCAGCAAGCGAGCCGCGGCGTTCTGCACTAGCTTGAGTTTCCGGATTGTCGACAAGGGAAGGCCAACGTAGAGGGTGTTACAGTAGTCCAGCCTCGAGATGACCGTCGCTTGGATCACTGTGGCCAGGTCGTCCCTGGACAGGTAGGGTGCCAGTCGCCTAGCCTGTCGTAGATGGAAAAACGACATCTTGCTAACCATGGAGATCTGAGAGACCATGGATAGCAAGGGGTCCAGTTGGACACCCAAGCTCTTTACCAGGGATGACGGGCTTAATTGCTCGCCATCCAGGGTAGGCAACCGGCACTCGTCCAGTCCAGGTCGACCGGGCCACAAGATCTCCGTCTTCGACGGATTCACCTTCAGCCGGCTAGCACGCAGCCATCCAGTCACGGCTTCAAGGCATTGATGGAAACAATCGGGTACGGTATCCGGCCTGCCGTCCATTCTCAGCAGAAGCTGGGTGTCATCAGCATACTGATAACACTCCAGACCAAAGTCGCGGGCCAGCTGGGCCAGGGGGCGCATATAAATGTTGAATAATAATAGGGGGAGAGGATGGCCCCCTGGGGGACTCCGCAACTTAATGGGAGCCTCCCGGAGACCTCCGCCCCCCTCTCCACACGTTGTCCCCGGTCCTGGAGGAAGGAGGCCACCCATTTAAGGGCAGTCCCCCTAACCCCAGTCACGGCTAAACGGTGGGTCAACAGTGCATGGTCTACGGTATCAAACGCTGCTGTTAGGTCTAACAGAACAAGCAGAGCTGACCCGCCCTGGTCCAGCTGGCGGCGGTTGGTCTGTAATGGCGACAAGCACGGTCTCCGTCCCATGCCCACGGAAGCCGGACTGGAAGGGATCAAGTCCAGCTGTGTCTTCTAAGAACCGCTGCAGCTGATCCGCTGCTGCCCTCTCAATTATCTTGCCTAAAAATGGCAAGTTTGACACAGGTCGATAATTGGAGGGAGCCGAAGGGTCTAAATTCAGCTTCTTCAGCAGCGGTCTTACCATTGCCTCTTTCAAACCCCCTGGGAACACTCCTTGCTCAAGGGAGCTGTTGATAATCTTTCCCAGGGGGTCTCGTAACCCATCCTGGCAAGATCTAACAAGCCAGGAGGGGCACGGATCGAGGGAGCAGGTAGTTGGCCTAGCTGCAGCAAGTAGCTTATCGACAGCTGCTGCATCTAGCAGTTGGAAACAGGTGAAGGTGGGCCCGCCGAGTGGCGGCGGAGTCTCGAGTTCATCTACTGTATCAAGAGTAGCTGGGATGTCCCGGCGGAGGGTCGAGATTTTGTCGGCAAAGTAGTTCTGAAAAGCCTCAGCTGATGGAGCCAAACCCCTAACGTTTGGGACAGCCGGAATTGTTGTCAGTGACTGAATTATTCTAAAAAGTTGGGCTGGGCGAGAACTTGCCGACTCTATCAGGGAAGAATAATGGACTTTTTAGCTTCCCTGATAGCCTGCTCATAAACCTCCTTGAATTGTTTATAAGCCGATCTCGATGCTCCGTCCCGGAGGTCCCGCCACACGTCCTCTAGCTGTCTCTTCCTCCGTTTCATCACCTGCAGCTCCTCGGTAAACCAAGGCGAGCGATTTCTACGGGGGATGAAAGAACGTCTGGGGCCGATCTCGTCTAAGGCTGTGGAAAGACAGATGTTCCAATGTTCCACTTGCCCATCGACAGAGTCGCTGGTGAGCTCCAAGTCCCTCAGAGCATTCAGGAACCTAATGGGTTCCATAAGTCTCTTTGGGCAAACCAGAATAGGTTCGGCACCCTTACAGGGTGGGGTGGTTAACCCAAGTCGGACTTCCAGGACACTGTGATGCGACCATGGAACCTCTGTTAAAGAGGCTAGGGTCACTTGAATTCTGGCCGTGAAGATCAGATCCAGTGTGTGCCCGGTCTGATGTGTGGGGCCGGTCTTACATAATGAGAGTCCTAGTGTCTCCATGGTGGACACCAGGTCCATGGCTGCTGTTGAAGGGGAGGTGGTGTCGACGTGGACATTGAAGTCCCCCAAGACAATAAGCTTAGGGAATCTCAATGCCCACTCCGACACCATCCAGCAGCTTAGGCAGACTCTCTGTTGGTGCGTTGGGTGCTCCCAAGGCCATTACACTCCACCCCTGGGATGTTCGCACTCGGTATTGTCCTGTAATTAAAATTTTCCCGCCCTATGATAGCCACCCCCCCCCCCCCGGCTCTCTGTCCTCATCTGGTAGCTAGCAGTGTATCCTGGTGTTATTAGCTCCTGTACTAGGGTTTCGTTCCCTTCCTGAAGCCATGTCTCGGTAATGCAGGCTAAATCTACATTCCTCCCAAGGAGAAGGTCTCTGATGGTCGCGACCTTATTCCACACAGACCTAGCATTTACTAGTACCAGAGTTGGAGGAGAGATAGTTGGAAGCTCACCAACAGTGTGCCTGGGGATAGCCCGTAGGTCAGAAGGTGGCCGAGTCACTTTTTGACTCCGACTCCTTCTCTCATAAGGCCTACGTCTACCGTCCCTATTACCCCTCCCCAAGATCACAGAAATCACCCGCCCCTTATCCCCATCTACCCTGGGTACGTTTAAGTATCCAGTCTCCGACCCGCCCTCTGAAAAAGGGTCGAAGTCGTACTAATCGTCACCCGGTTCTGGTTGGTTTGGTCCATAGTTGGTATTAGGGCCCGTCCCTTTAAGTGCTGTTGTTTCCCCTTCCCTGAATTGGACTTCGACTCCAAGCCCACCCTTAGACCAGGCCCCATGTGTAGCTTGGTGTCCTTAGGTGGCTCCGTGTTAGCAGTGACAGGGCAAGGGAAGCATTATGTCCCCGGGGGTTAAATCTCGCACCCCAAAAGGTCCTTGATCTAAAATATCTTTCCCCCAGTCTTGTCTGCTTCCCAGTCTGATGGTTCTTACTGTCCACCTTTTTTATCGGGGCCTTGCTTTCTTGGGGGGATATCATCTGTAGGGTTGGTGAGTCAGATGAGGGAGGAGCTGTTGTTATTTCCTCCGATTTGGCTTGGGGTCGAGGCTCCTTTCCTACTTCCTCGGAGTACTGAAGGGATGGTGTTTGAATGTTCTGCTTGCTGCAGGGCTCCTTTAAGGGGGCAGCAGCTGCTGGAGATCGGCGCCGCCTTCTGCGACGTCTTTTTCGATGCTTGTGTGGACGCGCTTGCTCACCCCCTCTCTCCTCGGGAGTTCTGGAACTCACGCGATGCTTGCAACCTCTTATTGGCTCCTCCTCCGTTGTCTCCGTTGTCCCAGGATGTAGAGAGGGTGGCAGTTGAGCTTCCTGTTTGTTGTGGAGCTCATCGGGCGGGGGAGCTGCTGCCGGAGTTCTTCTTTTCCGGCGAAGTCGTCTACGTTGGTTGCGCCTGCGCGTCCTGCTTGCTCCTCCTTCGTCGGAAGGCCGAGCACACACGCGCACTCCCTGTGCGTTTTCAATGCCACCCGCCATTTTGGCTAGGTTGCCTAGCTCCAGCCTCTCCTGAGGCAGCAAGGACGTCTGTCTTGGGCGGCCGCCCTCCAGCACTTGTAGTACCTG
Organism: Anolis apletophallus; assembly: GCA_030556195.1. Taxonomy (NCBI): domain Eukaryota; kingdom Metazoa; phylum Chordata; class Lepidosauria; order Squamata; family Anolidae; genus Anolis; species Anolis apletophallus. Next base: position 7,593 of record JARBWK010001652.1, on the reverse strand, counting down.
GGAGATGTCGAAGTTCCCGGAATCTTGCCAGGCGGCGGTCCATGGCGTTGCCAATCTGTGACTCGTCAACCAAGGGCACTTCAGTGGGTCAAGTCCAGCTTGGACGAATGGGCAACAATCCCCAAACAGGCAGTTCATTGGGGAAGGGGATCCGTCCTCCCTTCCTTCCTCCACTCGATCCAACTCCAGCTCCGCCAGTCCTGGGTCCTGGAGAGGGCCCTGCGACTCCCTCCTCTCTCCCAGTGACCCTCCGTCAGCTGGTAAGTCCTTAGTGGGGGCTGCCTTATTGTTGTCCACCAGGGTGTCCCATGAGTGATCCCATAGGAGCTCAAGGGAGTTTTTCCGCTTTTGGGGTTCCAGGGTGGGCTCATCTAAATTGGTCTCGCCCCAGCTCAGCCGTTTTGGGCCGATTTGGAGACTTGTGAGAGTGTGTTCCAGCAATTTACCGAACCTGTTGAACTGGTTCGTCAGGCGTTCGAACTCTGCCCGGAGATGGTTGAACTCTCTATAGTCCGTTTGTCCCAGTTTGGGCATCCCCGGATTCTGAGCTGCCTCTCCCTCCATTTTCAAGTGGCTCCCCTGAGTAGACGTGGCTGCCTCCTCTTGATTTGGTGGAAGCCAGTCAAGCGTTGTTGATAGAAACTCATATGGGGAGCTTACTTGCCTCTCGTGTGGGGAGCTTTCTCGCCTCTCCCGATTGCGGGTCTCCAAAGTTGGCTCTGCCTCCTTCCCCTTTTCCATGTAAGAGGCGAAGAAATCCTCCATATCCCTGTCGAGCTCAGTTTTTCCATACTGAGGATCACACCCAGCTATATTATGTAGTTGGGGATCTACTACAGCCGAAACTGAGTCACTGCTGTCATTCCTGTAATCAAGATCTATCCAAAATGCAAGATTGGAATGCTTCGGGCAGAGCGCTCCTGCAAGCTGCTCCTGCACCGTTTTCATCGAAACACACCCAGGTTTCATACTGAGTGTATAAATACATTTAAAGACACATTAATTATATGTATTATTGTGTTAGAGTGTCATTTTGTGTCATTTTGGTTGGTGGTGTGCCCCAGGATTTTGTAAATGTAAAAAATGTGCCGCGGCTCAAAAATGGTTGAAAAACACTGCTCTATGAAATAAGGTATTCACTATTGTTATTTTGTGCAATTTCTTGATAGTTTTTTTTAAAAAAACTTAGTTGATGAAGAAATTTAGCATTTTATTTTTTATTTATTGGTTCAATTTGATTTTCCAAAGAGAGATCTTATTATAAAATTGCATGCAAAGGTATAGCTGTAACATTACCTGCAGTAAAGTCGAATATTGGTCTCACTGCTATAAGAGCACCATTACAACAAAAAAGCTAGCAATTTTCAGACTGAGAATGTTTATAGCACACACATTATTGAATTTTTAAAGCATAATTACAGTGAAAAAAGGCAAAATGGCAAAGGTCAGGATACATAGCACAAACATGGATATATATGAATATAAGCTGACTATATTTCCAAAAATACATTTTCTTGAATTTGGCATCCATAAAATACATTATTCATGTGTAGCTAAAACAGAGAGATCTTTCCAGCACTGAGTGAGAGTTGGTGAATATTTATCTTTCCAACCCTGGAATATAAATCTTTTTTTCAACAGACAAAGCATTCTGGACCCAACTATGTTGTCCATCAGTTCAATTCAATGTTTGGGATTATCCCCTAGTGTTAATTTAGCATGACCATATAGGTGAAACTGTAATTGACAAGAGCTGAAGAGTAGCTGAAAAGAAATCTCCCTCTAGGTGTTCAATTTAACATCCCAAGGAAAGTTATAGAAATATAACTTCCAAATGACAGTAACTATTGAATATTAAATGTTGTGGGAAGATATCAAGCAGGAATTAAATATTAATATACTCAGGCAATGAATTATCTGTTTCTTGATATCACATCTTGCAGTTGGCATTATGAATAATATAGATAGATAGATAGATAGATAGTAGGCATGATAACAAATCGAAAAATGGCGATTCTAAAATCAAATGGGGGGGATTTTTTTGATTAGTATATTAAAGACTTACAAAAGAATTTGCAAAAAGTTCTAAAATGTAACTTAAGTATTAACGAAATTCTAAATTGGTTCTAAAGTAGGAAAAGCAGGGAAACAGTTAAAAATCAAGGGGGAACATTCCCTTCACCTCTGCAGTGCAATTAAGTGGAGCTGTACATGTATAACATAAATATAAGAGGTAGTAGCTACTAGCTCTCAGGACAATTAATGAAAGTGAAGTACGATTCTCCCCCTTATTATTTCCCTTTTCCTACTTTCTTCCTTCTCTACCCTCTTCTTTCATTCCTTCCTTTGCTCTTTGGTTCCCCATCCCTTCTTTTCTCTTTCCTTCCTTCCCTCCCCTCTACTTCTTCCTTTGTCTCCTTCCTTCCTTTGTTCACGTTTTATTTCCCTAATAGCAATTAAACAGAAAGATATATGTATAATATATAGACTTTCTGCTGTGCTTTCTGCAACCGAACTTGCCTATCTCAGATTGGCCTCTTTAGTCATCAGCGCTTGTAAAAAGCGTGGGATGAGTCCTTCCTGAATCTTCGTTCGTGAAGTAATGCCGAGAGAGAGATATGTATTAATGCAGTGGTTCCTCATGTTGTGGTGACCCCATTCATATTTTCGTTGCTACTTCATAATTTTGTTACTCTTATGAATTCTAATGCAAATATCTAATATGCAGGATGTATTTTCATTGTTACAAATTGACAAAAGTTAAAGCATAGGGATTAATCACAAAACAATATGTTTGGGGGGAGGATGGACAACGGATGATGGGATTTGCAGTACCTTCGACGAATTCAGCTCTGACTTCCACAGCTGAGACCCCATGAATGACAGACCTGGACCAAACTTGGCACACAGAACCCCCATGACCCACAGAAAATACTGGAGGGGTTTGGGAGGAATTGACAGTGATTTAGGGGAGATAACTCTGAACCCAAACAATCCTGGATCAGGACCAAACTTGGCATGAATACTCAATATGCCCAAATGTGAACGCAGATGGAGTTTGGGGAAAATAGACCTTGACATTTGGGAGTTGTAGTTGCTGGGATTTATAGTTCACCTTCAATCAAAGAGCATTCTGAACTCCACCAATGACAGAATTGGGCCAAACTGGGATCCGGGCGAGGGCGGGGGGGAAAGAGGAGGGGCGAAGGAGGAGGCAATCAGCTGATTGCCTCCTCCTTTGCCCCTCTTTCCCAGCGCTGCCGGCACCCTCGTCACCCCTCGCCTCTCTCTAGCCCCGATGCATGGATCGAGGCTAGAGAGAGGCAGAGAGGCGCGCGGGGGCCTTTCTCCTCTCCTCTCGCCAGCCTGCCATTGGCGAGAGGAGTAGGAGGCCCTCGCTCACCCACCCCCCTCACATCTCTCTAGCCCAGATGCATGGATCGAGGCTAGAGAGAGGCAGAGAGGTGCTGGGCCTTTTCTCCTCCTCTCTCGCCAATGACAGGCCGGCGAGAGAGGAGGGAAGAAGGGCCCCCAGCTCTCTCTGCCTCTCTCCCCCGATGCATGGATCGGGGCTGGAGAGAGGCAGAGAGGTGGGCCTTTCTCCTCCTCTCTCGCCGGCCTGTCATTGGCGAGAGAGGGAGGAGGAGGCCTCGCTCACCCCTCGCCTCTCTCTAGCCCCGATGCATGGATCGAGGCTAGAGAGGAGGCAGAGAGCGCGGGGCCTTTCTCCTCCTCTCTCGCCAGCCTGCCATTGGCGAGAGAGGGAGGAGGCCCCGCTCACCCCTCGCCTATCTCTAGCCCGATCCTGAGGAGCGAGGGCCCAAGTTTGCCCAGGCTGAGAGGAAAAGGAAGAGGCCTGAGGCTGTGAGGAATGGTGGGAGTTGAAGTCCAAAACACGTACCTGGAGGGCTGAAGCTGGCCCCTGCGATGGGGCATGGCAGAGCAACGGGGAAGAGAAGGAGGGGGGGGGGAAGCCTGGAGGACTACACTTTCCAGAATGCATTGCCTACCTAGCAGCAGCATCACTTCCAGTTCCCCATAGAAATGCGGGAAAAAGAAGAAGCTGAATGAAGGCGGTAAGGAAATGAGGGGGAGAAGACAGGGAGAAGTGAGTAGTACAATAATTAATGAATTAATACTTAAGAATTTCTAACGATCATAACGCAAATTGTTGGCCTCAAGGACCGTAAAGGAAGTCTACGTCCAGGTTCGCGACAGCGATACGTAAAACCTCAAACGTCCCAGTACATACGAATCTCTTACGAATCCTTTTAATTTCCGTTTCATTTTTCTCATGCCTAATAGATAGATAGCTACGGAAGGTTCCTTTGAGACAAGGAGAACCAGTATTTTTTTTTCTTCTCAGTTGAGTGTCAGGTGAAGTACTGTGGTGTCTATCTTAAGTTCATGCTTGTCTGGGAGATGATTGTCTTGTGTTTAAAAGGTATCTGGTAACTTCAGGTGAGTCCTTTGTTCTAGAACAGAACTTTCCAAACTGTGTGTCACGACACACTACTGTGTGTTGCATGAAAAATCCTCCCCCAACCACCTCAACCCCTACAAACAAAGGCTGCCTGGCAGGAACTTAGAAGGAGCCACTGGAGGTGGAGGAGACAGCAGGAGTAATGGCCACAAAAATGAATATGTTTCTAATTTAGGAAAAAATTCTGTTGACAATGATGTTTGTGATGAACCACGTGGAGTGGCAATAGAACAGTGTTTCTCAACCTTCCTAATGCTGCAACCCCTTAATACAGTTACTTATTTTGTGGTGACCCCCAACCATAACATTATTTTTGCTGCTTTCTGCTTTTAACTGCCTCTTAACTTCAGTTTCTGTAGCCAAGTGGTTTCCAAACTTTGGTCCTCCAGGTGTTTTGGACTTCAGCTCCCACAATTCCTAACAGCTGGTAAAATGACTGGGATTTCTGAGTCCAAAACACCTGGAGGACCAAAGGCTGGGAACTTCTGGTGCAGCCTCAGATAAATACTCCCAGCCTTGTTAATATTCTCCCACAGCCTGAAGCAACATGCTCCATTAGTCATTTCTGTGCATAGTATCTGTTATTTATTTATTTATTATTTCGACTTATTGGTCGCCTCTCCCGTCAGGCTCGGGGCGACTTACAAATGTTAAAAGCACAGTAAAAACACAATAAAACACAGTAAACACAATAAAGCACATTAAAACACAATAAGGATGACAGGAGCTGGCATCCATAATTAAAACCGTATGGTAACGCACACACACTACATAATGCAATGGCCTATGTATGAAGCTCTATGTTGTGTATGAAGCTCTATCATGGTATTTGCTAATTCCCAATGTGACTATTCTATGTATTTAGGTGTGTTTTTTTGTATTTTCAGTAATATTTCCCTTTCAATAGTATTATGTGGTTCCATGTTGTTGAGTCTTTCTAAGGCATGTTACTTTCAAGGTCAGAAGTCAGCGCTTTCCCCTGAGCTGTCAATGGCTCCTTAGCTAATGGGAACATGGGTAGCTACCCATGTTCTCAAGGCTCCATCCTACAACAATACCAAAACAGAGCCAGGATGTAGCCCCATCCTGAAAGCATCCTAGGGCAGAGCCCAAACCCCATGTGATGAGGTTCTTAATGCCTACTAGAAGAGGAATGTCTCAGCTTACTATCTAAATCCAATAACACTGGCCAACACACATTTTGATGTCTCAAATGTTAGACCTGTTTCTGGTTATATTTGACCTGCTAATTCCAAAAATAACACAAATTTCCCCAATGTCATAAACCAGTTGCCATCTGGTTACCTATAAAAAATCATGATGACCATATCCTAGAAATGAGAGCTGATGTGGTCTATCCAATTCAATATCCTGAATCAGTGCCTTAAATAACCCCAGGAACTGGCCTAAAAACCAAGACAACAATATTTTTTTTGATAGACTGTGAGGCACATTTTTCTGGGGTGGGGGTGAGAGTACTCGATAGATGACAGGCTATGATTGAGAATGCTTTTTTTCCAGTAGCTAACAATTCCACTATTTGGGGTCATGGCACCCTGTGAAGATTTCCTTTATCGTCTAACAGGAATATTGAACAAGTCCACTCGGATTTCAATGGGAAGAAAGTACAACTAACTCAAGTCTGATCTGGGTGTTCAATGTTTTAAGTCATGGTAAAAGAGGGATAAAAATCTAAAGAATCAAAAACATTCTCACAGATATAAGGTTTATAGAGCTGTGCACCTCACATAAGTAGCTTGGATATTTTCATTCTAGTGGTTAACAAAAGTAATTTATATGTTTTTATATGCTGTAAACTGCCCTGAGCCTCGGGAAGGGCGGTTTATCAAATCGAAATTAATAATAATAATAATACTATATTTCTATACCACCCTATCTCCCAAAAGGGAACAAAAGTATTAAATGCCTAAAAACATAACATGATAAAGCATTTCGAATAATAAACAATGTGGTGGGGTTGTAAGGAAGTGAATAAATTTTGGAAGAAAATCTATAGAGAAATTCAGCTAACCTTAAAAGCAAAATTCAATATGAAACCCGAATAGTTACTCTTGGGTCTGCTAGATTTTAAACTAGAAAAAAACATAGAAAAACTTTTTGTATACTACACCACTGCCGCCAGGTTGACCATTGCGCGGCGCTGGAAGGAGAAGGAAGCACCTACCTTAAACGACTGTAGAATGAAGATCCTGGATATTATGAAGACGGACTGCTTAACTATGTCGCTAGCACAAAATACATCTATGAAAAGAACAGACTGGACACCAGTATTAGAATATTCGAGAGACCTAAAAATAGAATGGATAGTTAATGTGTAATGTTTAAAGATCTAATATAGACCATATGTAATTTTTTTCTCTTTGTTTTTAGTATAATGTATTTGTTAAGAGCAGTAACTGGACTACAACTAAGGACTTAGATAACTATAAGGGACACCTATGTATCTAGAACAACTATTTGAACTCACGTTAAGATCTTTATCTTTTACTTTTCCTATCCCCTTCCTCTCTATCCCAACCTCCCTCTCCCTGCTCTATTCATTTTTCTCTCTCCTTTATCTTTCCCTGATTGTTTTTATGTTTGTGTGATGGTATGTTGGATGTGTATCATATGTGAAAATTAATTAAAATCATTTATTTTTTAAACATAAACAATCAAATAAACAGCACTCTGGTGCTGGTTAACGCACGCTCCATTCGGAATAAGACTGCCACGGTCAGGGAATTTTGTGAAGATCTCAAAGCGGACCTGTTCTGTATCACAGAGACCTGGCTTCAAGAGAGCGATTCCATCTGCCTCCATGAAGTGGTTCCCCTGATTACGTTGCCACGCACCAGAATAGGAAGGAGGACGGGGGGGGGGGTGGCAATACTCTCCCGTGATGGATTACACCTTAGGCGACCCCTGCGCTTGTCACCCCAGGATTGGAGAGTGTCGGCCTAGTGTGGGAGTCCCGGAGAGCCTGGCGATTCTGCTGGTGTACCGTGCGCCTAGTGCACCGGCAGAGAGCCAGGCGGCTGCTGGAGACTGTGTCGGAGTGGGCATTGAGGTTTCCCCAGACTCATTGTCCTGGGTGACTTCAATGTCAC
>JARBWK010001651.1:0-17953 GCA_030556195.1 Anolis apletophallus | reverse complement strand
ATGATGTTGCTGGATTGTAGCTCCCAGCACTCTTCATCATTGGTTATGATGACTGCAAGCTGATGTGAACTGCAGTCCAACAATATCTGGGTAGGCAAATGATTGCCCCATCTGTGTTAAGGGGCAGGTATAAAAAAACATACATTTAGAATTCAAGACTTCTGAGTGCAGGAATTCATGTCGAGTTGGAAAAATGAAGTAAAATTGCTGTTCTTTTCATACAGAATTACACTCCTTCATTACTCAAGTTTTCATCTCAGTCACTTCATTTGAAGTGACTGAGACTGCTTTTAAGATATAATTTCATGTGTTTTAACCCTATGTTTTTATATGCTGTTTTACACTGTTTTATATGCTGTTTTATACGCTGTTTTTATATGCTGTTTTTATGTGCCGTTGTATGTGCTGTTTTTATATGCTGTAAACCGCCCGAGCCTCGGGAGGGGCGGTTTATCAAACCGAATAAATAATAATTTGGAGTGAAAGGGATGCGTTTTGTTGCTGCTCATGTCGAACAGTTCCAAGGAAGAATCACTCAAATATCTAACTTCATATTCTAATCCAGCTTCTCCCCACCATTATGTCAGAGCATGCATTTAGGATTACAGGAAAGTGCCTTAAGGTGAGTTAGAGGCCATGGGCCCATCTAGGCCAGTATTGCCAACTTTGACTTGAAGCGATAGCATTGCAGGGCTTCAGATAGGAGTCTTTCTCAGCGCTTTCTTGGAGATACATGGTATTTCTTTGTGGACGCCCATCTAATTGTTGCTATTGTTATTATCCGATATTTATGATCATTGCAATTGTGCCATGATTGTGACTAGGAAGTGCTACTGAATGCAGAACAGTTAAGGATCCATAACTCCAGGTTATGAATGTGTAACTGCAATACGAAATGACAGTCATTATCTTTTGTTATACTCACCTTTCTCTCCAAATTGGGGCTTAAGTCAGAGCCCCCAAGTTCCAGCACTGTTGATATTTTTCCATGTATGTTCAGGACAATATAGGATTTTCTCTTTGGGAAGCTGGAGCTGTATATTTTCTTTCCAATGCCTATGCCTGATTCAGTGTGACAGGAACACAGGACATTCCCTTAAAGCTGTTTGTCTGAGGCTGGCCCTGCAGCTGACTCAGTGATGGCACTCATGATGTCACCAGCTAGTGCTAGCACAGATGCACCCTTGCTCATGATCATCTGGTATTTGTTTTGTTTATGTTTGTAACTCGTCCTGAAATGAAAGAGAAGGAGGCAACAGCTTTCATGTCCTTTCTTTACCTTCTGTAAGCCTTATTGACTAAGTTGGCAGGCCAGCATTAAAGTCTGCAGTACCCACATACCTGTGAATAAGCTTCACTAAGGTCACATTTAAGCACTGCAGAGTAAAGTTGAAGAGACAGTAACTGTAGGCCCTTCAAAACTTCACAAATATAAACCAGGACACAAGGCCAAATAACTTCACAGTGTACTTAAAATGGCAAAGGTTATTCATGTGAAATAACACTGCTTACAGCAGCTTACCATCACTGGTTTATGACCTCAGTTTTATTGAGCCTGATGTTTTTTATGTGTGTATGTGTTTTATGTTGTTGTATTTTATACGTCAGCATAGGTACATCTGTGCTTAAGTCCGTTCAGCAGTTCACCTACCTGGGAAGCATCATCTCTTCATATGCCAAGATTGGCAAAGAGATAGATCACAGATTAGCAAAGGCATATAGTGCATTTGGAAGGCTTCACAAAAGAGTCTGGAGCAACAAGCACCTGAGGCAAAGCACCATAATCAGTGTGTACAGAGCTATCATACTGTCCAGGGCCGTAGCCAGGATTTTGGTTCGGGGCTGAGTTTGGTTCAGGGGGCTGAGACTGGGTGGAAGAGGGTCTACCCTAGCAAACCTTTTGTATTGTTATCCCAATAACCCCATTAATGTGGGATATAATGAGCATGGTGATCAAATCATGATATGAATCAGTGTTTCCCAACCTTTTTTTTGAGCCGTGGTACACTTTTAACATTAAAAAAATCCGAGGGCACACCACCATCCAAAATGACACAAAATGATACTGTAACACAGTAAAGAACGGCTGGGGTGGTGACCTGCGAGGAGTGCCGGCTGGGGAGGGGAGGAGCCAGGCCACACCATGCCCCACCCCTCCCCGGCTTCAGTTCTCCCATAACTTTGCCAGCCTTGATGGGGCAGTGCCAAGCCAGCATTGTGCTGGCTCTGTCACCGCTGGCTTGGCACTGCCCCTCATGGCTGGCGAAGCTGTGGGAGCGCTGAAGCCGGGGGAGGGGGCGGAGCCAGACCGCCGGGGGAGGGGGCGGAGCCAGACAGCTTCGCCAGCTTTGAGAGGACAGTGCCAAGCCAGCATTGTGCTGTCTCCGCCACCGCTGGCTTGGCACTGCCCCCTCAAGGCTGGCAAAGCTGTGGGAATGCTGAAGCCGGGGGGAAGGGGCAGAGCCAGGCTGCATCATGCCCCCCCCGACTTCAGCTCTCCCACAGAGGAGGAGCATGAGCAGTGAACGGGCTTCCGTAGGCAGGGCTCCTCCGCGCGGCTTCAACAAGCAAGGAGCGAGTCATGGCGGATTGAGGCTGGTTGGGGAACGGCCGAAGGAGGCAGCGCCCCGGTCCCTTCTTTTTCTTCGCCGCCACCTGGCCCTTCCTCCTCCTCTCCCAAGCAGCAGGAGTTTGGCAGGAGGAGGGGGGAAGGAAGGGGGGCAGAGAGCTTTTCTCGCGGCACACCTGATGATCGCTCACGGCACACTAGTGTGCCACGGCACACTGGTTGAGAAACACTGATATGAATAAACATAACAGTTTAAATAATGTACCAGTAAGGCCTTTTCGCGGACCACCCTGAGAATTTCGGGGGGGGCTGAAGCCCTTTAGCCCCCCCCCTGGCTACATGCCTGATACTGTCTATTCTCCTCTATGGGTCTGAAACATGGGTCACCTATCGCCAACAGCTACGACTCCTCGAACGCTTTCATCAGCGCTGTCTTCGCACAATCCTAAATATACACTGGACCTACTATGTGACTAATGTTGCTGTCCTTGAGCAAGCAGGGATCACCAGCATTGAGGCCATGCTACTGAGAACGCAGCTGCGCTGGGCAGGGCACATCTCTAGGATGGAGGACCACTGCCTCCCAAAGATACTACTCTATGGTGAACTCGCCATGGGTCAGCGCAAGAGAGGCACCCCCAAAAAGAGATATAAGGACTCCCTGAAACAACATCTCAGGCTCGGCCAGATTGATCACCAACAATGGTCCATCCTGGCCTCACATCGGGAGGCATGGAGATGCACTATCCACAATGCTGCGGCCTCTTTCGAGAAGACACGGCAAATGGGTCTCGAAAAAAACCGACAACGCAGAAAGAACCGCAACTTGGAAACAACATCACCCAAGGAGACTTTCTGCTATGCTTTCTGCAACCGAACTTATCTCAGATTGGCCTTTTTAGTCATCAACGCGTTTGTAAAAAGCGTGGGATGAGTCCTTCCTGAATCTTTGTTTGCAAAGTAATGCCGAGAGATTTTATACTATGCTTCATTTTTATGTTTGTTTTTGGGCACTTAGTATCATTCTGTAAGCCTCTCCGAATCCCTTCGGGGAGTTGGTGGCAGGAAATAAGAATAAAGTAGGTATTATTATTATTATTATTATTATCTGAAACACAACAAGATGAGTCCACAGCATACAAGATCTCCCTGCTGGCTGCTGTATTGGATCACACGTCGGACACTTCCCAAGTGTCTAGGACTGTGTGATGTATCGGCAAATAATGCGTGCAGGTCCCAGTAAGGTGGCCTTCTGCAGCTGACAGATTGTAATTTTGTCAGCGCCGATTGTGTTTAAGTGCAGGCCAAGGCCTTTAGGCACTGCACCCAGTGTGCCGATCACCACTGGAACTACCTTGACTGGCTTGTGCCAGATTCTTTGCAGTTCGGTCTTTAAATCCTCATATCATGTCAGCTTTTCCAGTTGTTTCTCTTCAATCCTGCTATCACCTGGGATTGCAATATCAACAATCCATACTTTGTTTTTTTTATGCAATCATGAGGTCAGGAGTATTGTGCCCCAAAACTCTGTCAATCTGAATTTGGAAGTCCCAGAGTAGCTTGACGTGTTCATTCTCTGAAACATTTGCCAGGGCTCGCCATTATCAAGGTTTATTAAAGAACACAAGATGAGTCAAGACCATATTTCCTTATAAAGAAAACTAAAGCCTGGAGTTATCAAAAGTCTAGTCAACAAAACAGGATGGCAGCACACAGCTGGAGTAATTATGTGCATAAGCCAAAGTCAAGAGTCCTGCAGACAAGCTTACTACTACTTAACCAGTTTAGGAGCAATAAGAAACAAATACCAAAGTCCAATAATCAGATGCCAAAAGTTCATCTATCAGAGTTTTTAGAATATCATTCAACATTTCAAAACCATAAGCTGAAGTCAGAGTTTCAAAGACAAACTAGACCAGTGTTTCCCAACCGCTGTGCCGCGACACAGTAGTGTGCCATGACGGACCTCCTGCTGTGCCGCGAGAAAAGCTCTCTGCCCCCCTTCCTCCCCCTCCTGCCGAACTCCTGCTGCTTGCGGGAGGAGGAGGAAGGGCCGGGCGGTGGCGAAGAAAAAGAAGGGGCCAGGGAACCGCCTCCTTCGACCGTTTCCCCAGCCAGCTTCCAATCTGCCATGACTCCCGCCATGACTCTCGCCCCTCGCTCGCTGAAGCTGTGCGGAGGAGCCCCGCCCACTGAAGCCCGTCCACCGCTCATGCTCCACCTCCTCCACGCGGCTTCAGCTCTCCCAGAGCTTCTCCAGCCTTGAGGGGACAGTGCCAAGCCAGCATTGTGCTGGCTCTGCCACCCCTGGCTTGGCACTGCCCCCTCAAGGCTGGAGAAGCTCTGGGAGAGCTGAAGCCAGGGGAGGGGGCGGGGCATGGCACGGCCTGGCTCCGCCCCCTCCCCCCGACTTCGGCTCTGGGAGAGCTGAAGCAGGGGGGACGGGACATGGCGCGGCCTGGCTCCGCCCCCTCCCCCCAACTTCGGCTCTCCCAGAGCTTCTCCAGCCTTGAGGGGGCAGTGCCAAGCCAGCATTGTGCTGGCTCTGCCACTGCTGGCTTGGCACTGCCCCCTCAAGGCTGGAGAAGCTGTGGAGAGCTGAAGCCAGGGAGGGGCGGGGCATAGTGCGGCCTGGCTCCTCCCTCCCTTGGCTTCGGTACTCCCAGCAGCTGCTCCCAGCAGGCCACCATCCCCCAGCCGTTCTTTACTGTGTTAGAGTGTCATTTTGTGTCATTTTGGTTGGTGGTGTGCCCCCAGATTTTTTTAATGTTAAAAGTGTGCCGCGGCTCAAAAAAGGTTGGGAAACACTGAACTAGACAATCAAAGGTCAAACTGAAGTCTTAAGTTCATAAATCAAAGCCAGGAAGTTAGTTCAGAATCCAGGGTCAAAGAGCCAAGCATACTACAACCATGAGAAGAGTCCTCCTCTGCTTTAGACCTGCCCCCAGCAGCAATTGAGCCAATCCAGATCATCCACTGGCCATGACACTTCTCCATTCCTCTTTCTTCTGCTCTCCCCTCCCCTTCTCTTTTCCCCGCTCCTCTCTTTTCTCCTCTTCTCTGCTCTTCCCTCCTCTCCCTTTTCCTCGTCTTTCTTGCCCTCTCCTTTGCTCTCTCCTCCCCTTTGCCACCTTCTCTTTTCCTTTGCTCTCCCCTTCCCTCCATTCTGCTCTCCGCCTCTCCCCTCTGCTCTTCCCTCCTCTCCTATTCTCCTCACTCTGCTGGTTAGTTAATTTATGTACTTTGAATTTAGTGTGCAGCAATTGAAAAAAATTGAGTAAAAGGCCGGAAAGAGAGGAGATAAGAAGGAAACTGGGATGTTTCAAAATCTGGTGAAACAATGGGATGAGATGATTAATCTGAGACAGTTTATGCAACTTCTGCTACCTTAAGGTTTTATTTTCCTCTGGGAGCAATCTTTTTGGGGCTGCATTTATTTATTTATTTATTTATTATTGTCATTTATATTCTGCCCTTCTCACCCCGCAAGGGACTGAGGGCGGATCACAATGCACAAATACAGGCAAACATTCAATGCCATTGACATACAACATATCTAGACAGACATAGAGGCAATTTAACATTCCAGAAATCAGTTAAATTTAGCCTTCCCACAAAGTGGTACCTAAATTTCCTACTTGACAGATGCAACTGTCTTTCGGGTTGCAAAGGTCGATAACGAGCTACACAATTGGTCGAGAGCTCACCCCGACCCGGGCAGGCCTCGAACTCATGACTTTCTGGTAAGTAGAGATCTTATGCAGCTGACACCCAGCCAGCTGCGCCACATTCCTGGTGCATGCCAGTGGTCCTTTCTATTGGATGGAAATAGAGCCTAGCTCCTGATGAGAGTAGTTTGAGACCATGAGGAATTTTTACTACTATCTGACCACCTTATAACATTGAGAAATTTCCCAGTCATAGGACACTTCAGCCTCTTTTCAAGCATGGAGAGGCACAGGGCTCATCACATGAGTTACACTACTTCCGGCTATCATGCATAGGCCTCTGTGGTTGAAAAGAGGCGGAAGTGTCCTGAGAGGAGGGAACACCAGCAACCGACCTCATCATATTGAGAACTGTCCCTCTCATAGGACACTTCAGCCTCTTTTCAAGCACGGAGAGGCACGGAGCTCATCACATATTCCAGGGTTGAAAAGAGGCAGAAATGTCCCAAAAGGAAGAAACTCTGAACATGGGCCAGCAATCATGCTTTATTTCTTTATTTACATCATTTAAAGGCTCCTAAATAAGCTCTTCAGCCATGGAATCAGAGGACAGGTCTTGTCCTGGATTGGAACCTGGCTAAACTGTAGGAAACAAAGGGTGGTAATAAACGGACATTTCTCTGGGTGGAAAGAGGTGAGAAGTGGCGTACCCCAAGGTTCAGTTTTGGGTCCGTTACTTTTTAATTTACTCATTAATGATCTGGATGTAGGAGTGAATTCTGAGGTAGCAAAGTTTGCAGATGACACTAAATTGTTCAGGGTAGTTAAAAATGAAACTGATTGTAAAGAGCTCCAGAAAGATCTCTCGAAATTGAGTGAATGGGCAACAAAGTGGCAAATGCATTTTAACCTAAACAAGTGTAAAGTCATGCACATCGGGGCAAAGAACCCCAACTACACCTACCAATTGATGGGGTCAAAGCTTTCCGAGACAAACCAGGAAAGGGATCTTGGGGTTTTGGTGGACAGCTCAATGAAGATGTCAACCCAGTGCGCAGCAGCAGTGAAAAAAGCAAATTCTATGCTTGGCATGATCAGGAAATAGGTCAGCAAATAGGTCAGCAAATGTTGTATTACCTCTCTACAAATCGATGGTAAGGCCACATTTGGAGTACTGTGTACAATTCTGGTCTCCGCACCTTAAGAAGGATATAACGGAACTGGAAAAGGTACAGAAAAGGGCAACAAGAATGATCCAAGGGATGGAGCGGCTCCTTATGAAATCAGGTTGCAACGCCTTGGTCTTTTCAGCCTTGAAAGACGGCGTTTAAGAGGTGACTTGATCGAAGTGTATAAAATCATGCATGGGATAGAAAAGGTGAATAAAGAAAAATATTTTCTTTGTCACAAAACACTAGGACTAGAGGGCACTCCCTGAAGCTCCAAGGTA
The DNA here is from genome assembly GCA_030556195.1 of Anolis apletophallus. Classification (NCBI taxonomy): domain Eukaryota; kingdom Metazoa; phylum Chordata; class Lepidosauria; order Squamata; family Anolidae; genus Anolis; species Anolis apletophallus. Next base: position 10,266 of record JARBWK010001651.1, on the reverse strand, counting down.
GGAAAATTAGGACTAATAAAGGGAAATATTTCTTCACCCAGAGGGTCATTGGGTTATGGAACTCACTTCCAGAAGAGGTTGTGACAGCTGTCAGCCTGGACAGCTTCAAGGCAGGATTAGACAGATTCATGGATACCAAGTGTATCGGTAGTTACTGAAAAGGACATTCAAGTGCCACCTCGGAGTTGGTTGAGGTAGGCAGGATTTCCCTGGGTACCGGTTGTGGGGGGATGTTCTTATGTTCTTATATTCCGCCCTTCTCACCCCGCAGGGGACTCAGGGCGGATCACAATGCACATATACAGGCAAACATTCAATGCAGTTCGGGAAGCATCATCCCGGCATATAGTGCAATGCCATTTGAAATACAACATATAAGACAGACACAGAGGCAATTTAACATTCCAGCTTTTCTGGCCACAAGGAGGAGCTGTCGCATTCCTTCACTCCTTTTGTGTGTATTTCCTGGATATTTTAATGGCTTTGTAAATCAGTTAAATTAAGCCTCCCCATTCAAGTGGTACCTAAATTTCCTACTTGACAGATGCAACTGTCTTTCGGGTTGCAAAGGTCGACACCAAGCTACACAATTGGTCGAACGCTCACCCCAAGCCGGGCAGGCCTCAAACTCATGACCTTCTGGTGTTCAGAACTCTTACCTCTTATTGCACTTTACTCCCATGTTTATAACTGAAAAACAGGTGGGATGAGAACCAACAAAAGTTTCCCATCCTGTTTCATTGCCCAACTGTTAGCAGTCTGTTGTTTGATGTAGAACAATAGGATCCCATGGAAAGAAATTGTTTTATTTATTTATTTATATTTATTTATAAATTCGATTTGGTAGACCGCTCTCTCTGGAGCCCAGAGCGGTTTACAGCATAAAATCAATAAAACATCAATAAACAGATAAAAGACGTATACATGGATCACTATTTTCTGTATCCTATGGAGTTTGATGAAAAACAATAGGATATATAAATAAAGAGGGGTGTGCTGAAATACACTCTAAACAACTCAGCAGAGTCTAAAACAACATCAAACCACTGACGTGAGAACGCAATCAGATCTATATATAAATGATAGTATTAGTATCATGGGCTATAAGTGCCCCAACTCAGTACTGTGTACAACTGCTGGTGAGCCCTGTATAAGAAAACAAAGGATTTCAAATTATTATTATTAAAAATATTGTTGGATTGCCACAACGGTGGAGCGAGTTCCTTTTTTCAATTGGAAATCCTATATGATTCGAGATGGCATTATATACATCCACTTAGGTAAACAACCCAGAAGGAAAGAACTGCTTTATAACTTTTGGAGGATTTCTTTATGGAACGTTCCTTGGCAAACGCTACTCTATTTAGAGGATCTCGATCCAACGAAGCGAACAAAACAGACGTCCGTGAGTGACTTTGTTTTCTTATACAGGGCTCACCAGCAGTTGTACACAGGACTGAGTTGGAGCACTTATAGCCCATAATACTAATACTATCATTTATATATAGATCTGATTGCTTTCTCACGTCACTGGTTTGATGTTGTTTTAGACTCTGCTGAGTTGTTTAGAGCAGTGTTTCCCAACCAACTAGTGTGCCGCGAGCGATCATCAGGTGTGCCGTGGGAAATTGGAGATAGGAGAGAGAGAAAGAGAGAGAGAGAGAGAGAGAGAGAGAGAGAGAGAGAGAGAGAGAGAGCCTTCCTGTCCTACTGGGAAGCCCTAACTGGGGCTCGATCCCTTGCATGAGTCCCGCAAACACAGCCTCCTTTTGGGAAGCCTTGTGCCGTCGGACTCACCACTTGCCTTCTTGGGCTTCCTCCTCCCCTCCGCTCCTTCCTTGGCCTCGGAAGGGTTTAAGCCAAAAGGCAGGTACTCCGTCAGGCAGAAAGAGCCGCACTGAGAGAGAGAGAGAGAGAGAGAGAGAGAGAGAGAGAGAGAGAGAGAAGATCCTGGGATTGTGGGCAGTAGCATTCATACAGTGAGGCACCCCTTGGTCTTCCAGGGCTCAAGGCTGGGGAATCCCGGGATTTACAGTTTGGGGAGGCTCAGGATGGTGTCAAACTACCACTCCTGTGATTCCCTCGCACTCAGCCAAGGCGGGTCAAGGGGCATTTGAGACCCAGGGTTGAGGCACCTTTAAGCAGGGGCCGAAAACTAACAGGGTTTGCTCACTTAAGGCAGGCGTGGCCAACTTGGGCCCTCCTCCAGGTGTTTTGGCCTACATCTCCCACCATTCTCCCTTTCTGTGTAGGCTATATGTGTTGTGTGTATATGCATATATGTACTGTGTATATACATATTAACTATATGTATTACTGTGTTAAAGTGTCATTTTGTGTCATTTTGGTTGGTGGTGTGCCCCAGGATTTTGTAAATATAAAAAATGTGCCGCTGCTCAAAAACGGTTGAAAAACACTGGTTTAGAGCAAAACAGTAGGATCCCATGACAAGAAGTGGTTTAAACTGGTGTCAGTCTCCTTTAATGTAAGGGGCTTTGGGCAGGGCAAGGAATCGATATTGTTGTTTCTCCTGATTTAAAAAAAATACACTGACTTTGTAAATGTAAGATGAATGCATTGCCAGCTTTTAAGTTTCCACTTTTGAGTGTAATGGGGAGGCAGAACTCAAAAGGGGACTACTGAGATATAAGAGGGGTGATTCTCTACTCTTAAAGGGATGGTCAACCATGATTTCCCCTCTCAATGTCAGGAGGTGGTAAAAGGCCATCAATGGAGCCAAATTGACAGTGCAAGCAAATGATTTCCAGACTCAAGAAGCTGGGGCACTTACGAATAAGATACTTATTCTTAAGGGGGGGAAAATCATAACTTCAGCTGGCTGAATTTAATGGTTTGTCAATGACTTATAACAGGCATGTAGCCAGGGGGCTAAGGGGCTTCAGCCCCCCAAATTCTCAGGGTGGTCCGTGAAAAGGCCTTACTGGTACATTATTTAAACTGTTATGTTTATTTATATCATGATCTGATCACCATGCTCATTATATCCCACCTTCATGGGGTTATTGGGATAACAAAACAAAAGGTTTGCTAGGGTAAACCCTCTTCCACCCAGTCTCCGCCCCCGAACCAAACTCAGCCCCCCAACCAAAATCCTGGCTACGGCCCTGACTTATAAGGACCATCATAGCAAAGACCTCATCCTTAAGAAAGGATATGTGATTCCCATTGCCCTTCCATCAGCCCCATTGTATCCGGTTCTATGCTCAGGAAAAGGCATGCTAGGGCCAGTGCACTCGCTGGAAATATGTAATTGTTCTAATCCCATTAGTGGGAGTCTATTAATAACTCTGTGACAAAGAGGCTGCTTATTCCCTTCTATTTCTCTCTCCCTCTCTCCCTCTCTCTCTCTCTCTCTCTAAGGCACAGTGGATAATGACACTCGGATGGCTGGTTGACTCACACAGCTTTTGTTCTGGCATCTAGAGACAAGCTGCCCACGACCTTACCTGTGCATTTGGAAAATACTTCAAATGCATCTGGAGTTGAATGGGAGGTGGTGAAAATAAAAAAATCAAAATCATAAAACATTATTTATATCCCACACCTATCTCCCTAAGGTAGATAGAAAGAGATAGAAACTCGCAGGTGTGTGTTTGGAGATACAGGGGGAGGGAGGTGAGAGGGAGGAAGAGAGATGTTTATTTGTCACCTTTTTCTAGCAAAGTTCAAGGTGACTCCAAGAAATAATCATGCCACCAAAGTAAAATTCGCCCAGCCTTCCCAAAATATAAGCTGAGAAGAACAAGCAAGGCAGCCCTAAGAACAAAGCTGGGCATGAAATGTATCATGTTCTAAAAGTATTGTTTATTTGTCACCTTTTCCTCAAAAGCCCAATGTGACTTCCAGAAATAAACGTGTGACACAATTAACTCACGTCAAATTCTACCAAAATACGCACAGAGATGTGCAGAGGAGGCAGCCAGGAGAACTGAGCGGGAAATGAATGGGTGCTGTTCTAAATGCCTGCTCTACATTTAGGCACAAGTATTTTTATAGGTGGCTTGGTTTTAGCAGAGTATGAATAGAGAGTGGCACTCAATAAATATTAATCTCATTGACGGCAAGGCAGGGTGGATGGACAGCATTTCTGGCAGCATTTGAACTTGCATCTTCTGTTCACACTCCAAAAAAAGAGATCCATGTGTGCAAGATGAATGGATAGATGAGAGTGCATCTACACCAGTGGTTCCCAAACCTTTTTGGCCTACCGCCCCCTTTCCAGAAAAAAATTTACTCACCACCCCCTTAGAAATTATTTTTAAAATTTTTAATAGCAATTAAAGATAAAGATATATGTATTAATGTTTCTACCTTTTTCGTAAAATTAAATGTTTTAATGTATTTTAATTTTAATTTTAATGTTATTTTAATTGCACGTTGTTTTTATGGCATTGAAAAAAGAAGGGGCCGGCACTGGACAAGCGAGGCCCACCTTGAAAAGCGCCTCCCGCTCACCCTGCCCCGCGCCGGGCCCAGCAAGGCACACTTGCGAGGATGTCCCCATTGGAAGAAAGAGGCAATACACAGGACTGCACCATGGGCGTGGTTGACGAAAAGAAGGAGATGCGCGCTGCGGTTTCCACAGCAACACCTGCCCGGGGATCGCGTGCTTGCAACTGTGTCCCTGCGAGTTGGAATCCCCGGGCAGGCATTGCTGTGGAAACCACAGCACGCGGCTCCTTCCTCTCGTCAACCCCGCCCACGGCGCAGTCCTGTGTATCACCTTTTTCTTCCAATGGGAACGTCCTCGCAAGTGCACGACCCTGCAAGTGGCAAGCAAGCCTGGCTCACGCCACCACCCCATTACAGGGGTTCCCCCAAATTCTCCTGTGCCTCCCAGCACCACCTTGGATCACCCCACCGCCCACCAGGGGGTGGTACCGCCCACTTTGGGAACCACTGATCTACAAATGAATGCAGTTTGACATCACTTTATAACTTAATGCTATTGAACATGAGCCAACAGTTTAATGGAGTAGCTCAACAAGCCAATGAGATTTTGGGCTACGTCAAAGAGAGTATAGTATCTAGATCGAGGGAAATCATGGTGCCTCTCTATTCAGCTTTGGTTAAACCTCACCTGGAATACTGTGTTCAATTCTGGGCACCACAATTGAAAAGGGATATCGACAAGCTGTCCAGAGGAGGGCAACGAAAATTATCAAAGGTCTGGAGACCTTGCCATATGAGGAGCATCTTAAAGAGCTGGGCATGTCAAGAAGAGACATGATAGCTATGTGTAAATATGTGAAGAGGGAGCAGGCTTGTTTTCTGCTGCCATGGAAACTCAATGGAGCAATGGGTTCAAGTTAGAGGAAAGGAGATTCCACCTGAACACTAGGAAGGACTTCCTGATTGTACAAGCTTGTCAGGGGTACTTTGAATATGCTTTTCCTGCATGGTGGGGTTTGGACTAGATGGCTCATGTGGTCTTTTCCAACTCTATAATTCTATTATTCTATATATAATTGTGTACAAATTGACCTCATGGATAAGACGAGAACAAATGTGGAGGCCAAAATTATCAAGGGTAATTCCATGGATAGGGGAAAGCACCAATGCTACCACAGGGAGCCAACCTTTTCTGGACACCAGTGGCTCCCCACATATTCAAAAATCCATCACACCAAAGAGAGGAGGTCAGTGCTTCTCTAAGGGCAGTGTTTCCCAACCAGTGTGCTGCGGCACACTAGTGTGTCATGAGCGATCACCTGGTGTGTTGCGGGAAAACCTCTCTTCCCCCCTTTCTTCCCCCTCCTGCCGACATCCTGCTGCTGCTGCTTGGGGGAGGAGGAGGAGGAAGGGCCGGGCAGCGGTGAAGAAGAAGAAAGAGCCAGGGTGCCGCCTCCTTCAACCGTTTCCCCAGCCAGCCAGCCTCCAATTGAGGGAGGGTGAGGAATGGAAGCGGAAGTGAGGAGCGCAGTCCCAGGCAGGCCCACCGGCTTCTTTTTTTGAACCGCAGGAAAGAAGGAAGGAAGGAAGGCAACCGCGGACCAAGTGAGTGCCTTCCCTCCTGGTGTGGAAGAGGGAGAGAGCCATTCAGGAAGGGAGCCACCTGGGGGTTCTGTGTGGGAAGTTTGGCCCAGTTCTATCATTGATGGGGTTCAGAATGCTCTTTGAGTGTAGGGAAACTATAAATCCCAGCAACTACAACTCCCAAATGTCAAGGTCAATTTTCCCCAAACTCCACCTGTGTTTACATTTGGGCATCTTGAGTATTCATGCCAACTTTGGTCCTGATCCAACATTGTTTGAGTCCACAGTGTTCTTGGGATGTCGGTGAACTATAACTCCACAACTCAAGGTTAATGCCCACCAAACTCTTCCAGTATTTTCTGTTGGTCTATTTTGACATTGCTCCCGTTTTCAACCACATATCTGTGTGAGATGACCTTCTCTAGCTTGACGGTGATAAAAACTAAACACAGAGAGAGACTGACAGCTGTTGAGCAAGACCTTCGTGTGTGTCTTTCTGCCATTCCTGCCCGGATATCTATGTTGTGTTCATCAAAACAGGCCCAGGTTTCACACTGAGTGCATAAATACATTTAAAAACATATTAACATTTTGGTTGGTGGTGTGCCCCAGGATTTTGTAAATGTAAAAAGTGTGCCGTGGCTCAAAAAAGGTTGGGAAACACTGCTTTAAGGTTCCCAGACTAAATTCTCACCTTTCACCCTTCTCAGAGAAGGGGGCAGTCACTTTTTTTGGCAAGAGTTAAATTACAATTCTTACTTTGACCCATAGTTAAGTTGACCCAGGCTTTGCAGGGGTGATCTTTTGATTAAAATTTCTAGACTTATACATTAAGTAGTATATTTATAGTTTTATTAATGATTGTTATTAATTACCTGGAGTCCCACTATTGGAAGAAAGTGGGATATAAATGAAATAAACAAATAAAGTGTCTATTTTGCATTTTCCCCAGACCTTTGAAGAGCTCCTTTTTTGGACTTCCACCTCCATATTCCCCAACACAAATGGCTATGTCTGGGAATTGTAGTCCAAAAAGTGAACTCTCGTAGGTGCTAATCCAGGAGGTGGCTCTCAGTACATCAACAATCTGATTTCTTTCTTATAGATTTCCCAATGGACCCTCAAATTCATACTTTGCTCTACCTCGAAGCCAACACCACCATAACAGTACAATGTGATGTTGTTGGGGTTTTCCCAGCTGAAGAGGCGCTTTTTGTAATGTGATTTGCTGAGGAGAGTCTGAAAGTCAGCACTACCGTGCTGGGTGATACAGTGAAAGCCCAAGCTCCAATCTCATCCTTATCGACAGGAAACCATACGTTGAGCTGCACAGTGACCCTGGGACCAGAGACCAAATCTGTGATACAGACCATACATGTTTACAGTAAGTGGCTGCTGAGATTTCTAGAGAAGTCTGTTTCCATAGCCTTTCATAGTGTGCAACCATAGCCTTCCCAATGAAGGCCTGGCCTTTGAAGTCATTTCCATGTGACACTAGATATCTATCCTCTGAGTGGGTACATGAATAACCTCCTCCTCTATGCCAACAGGTTTTCTTGAGCCTTCCCTAGAAGTTTATCCATCTCAGACCCTTGTAAACAACCCAGTGACCTTTGTCTGCAATTCTTCAGCCACTCGGCCCCTCAGCATTTTTCTTCAGAGCCAAAATGCTTCTGGAGGAAGCTTGGCTACCAGTAAGCATCTCCCTTTGCAGTTCACCCTGATAGCTCAGGAGGAAGACAATGGAAAGGAATTTGTTTGTGAAGCCAAACTCATAATTGGTGGAGACATCATCATTAAGCGTACATCTGCCAACCTTACTGTCTTCTGTGAGTACAGAACCTCTTTCATGGCAACATCATTTTCTATTGGAAATATATTTATATCATACTAGCCGTCCCCTGCCATGTGTTGCTATGGCCCAGTGTGTGTATATGTGTTTTGTGTGTATATACATGTGCGTGTGTATTTGTGTATATGTGTATATATGTGTTTGCGTGTGTGCATGTGTGTGTGGTTTTGAGCATGCATCGTAATGTATTTAGTGACCACAGTGACCACAACACAATAACCTTCAACTTAAGTTTGGATAGCAAACTGTCAGTGAAAACTAACACAGAGACCTTAAATTTTCACAAAGGGAATTTCACCAAAATGAGAAAAATAGTAAAGAACAAACTAAAAGGAACAGTAAATAAAATCAAATCCCTCCAGAATGCTTGGAAACTGTTTAAAAATACTTTAAAACAAGCCGAACTAAAATGCATTCCTAAAATAAGAAAGAGGCCGGGAAAGTCCAAGAGGACATCAGTATGGCTTACAAATGAAGTAAAGATGTGATTGGAAAGAAGAAAAACTCATTTAAGAAATGGAAGGCTCTTCCTACTGAGGAGAACAGAAAGGAACACAAGCTCTGGCAAACTAAATGCAAAGCAACCGTCAGGAAAGCCAAGAGAGATTTTGAGGCACATATAGCTAAGAATATTTTTAAAAATAGCAAAACTTTTTAAGTACATCAGAAGTAGAAACCCAACTAGAAAAGCAGTTGGGCCACTTGATCTAAAAATGGTAAGAAAGGGACAATAAGTGAAGACAAGGAGATTGCTGAGCGGCTAAACGACTTCTTTGCCTCCGTTTTCACACAGGAGGACAGACAACATATGCCTGCAGCTGAGTCAGTTTTTTCAGGGAGGGAATTAAATGAATTAAACCAGATAGAGATAAACAAGGAAGATGTTCTCACATGCCTTACTAAACTAAATGTCAACAAATCACCAGGGCCAGATGGCATCCACCCCAGAGTTCTTAAGAAACTCAAGTGTGAAATTGCTGAAATTTAGCCAGAATATATAACCTTTCTCTAACATCAGGCACTGTACCCGAGGACTGGAGGGAGGCAAATGTAACTCCGATCTTCAAGAAAGGATCCAGGGGTGATCCAGGAAATTATAGGCCAGTTAGTCTAACCTCAGTTCCAGGCAAAGTGATGGAAACCATTATTAAAGAAAAAATTACTAAGCACATAGAAGAACAGGCATTGCTGAAGGAAAATCAACATGGTTTCTGCAAAGGCAAATCATGTCTTACTAACTTGATAGAATTCTTTGAGGGTGTAAATAAACACATAGATAAAGGGGACCCAGTCGATATTGTTTACCTTGACTTTCAAAAGGCTTTTGACAAAGTCCCTCAACAAAGGCTCCTAAATAAGCTCTTCAGCCATGGAATCAGGGGACAGGTCTTGTCCTGGATTGAACCTGGCTAAACTGTAGGAAACAAAGGGTGGTAATAAACGGACATTTCTCTGGGTGGAAAGAGGTGAGAAGTGGCGTACCCCAAGGTTCAGTTTTGGGTCCGTTACTTTTTAATTTATTCATTAATGACCTGGATGTAGGAGTGAATTCTGAGGTAGCAAAGTTTGCAGACGACACTAAACTGTTCAGGTAGTTAAAAATGAAACTGACTGTAAAGAGCTCCAGAAAGATCTCTTGAAATTGAGTGAATGGGCAACAAAGTGGCAAAATGCATTTTAACCTAAACAAGTGTAAAGTCATGCACATCGAGGCAAAGAACCCCAACTACACCTACAAATTGATGGGGTCAAAGCTTTCCGAGACAAACCAGGAAAGGGATCTTGGGGTTTTGGTGGACAGCTCAATGAAGATGTCAACCCAGTGCGCTGCAGCAGTGAAAAAGCAAATTCTATGCTTGGCATGATCAGGAAGGAATCGAAAAATAGGTCGGCAAATGTTGTATTGCCTCTCTACAAATCTATGGTAAGGCCACATTTGGAGTACTGTGTACAATTCTGGTCTCCGCACCTTAAGAAGGATATAACGAACTGGAAAAGGTACAAAGAAGGGCAACAAAATGATCCAAGGGATGGAGCAGCTCCCTTATGAAATCAGGTTGCAACGCCTTGGTCTTTTCAGCCTTGAAAGACGGCGTTTAAGAGGTGACTTGATCGAAGTGTATAAAAATCATGCATGGGATAGAAAAGGTGAATAAAGAAAAATATTTTCTCTGTCACACAAACACTAGGACTAGAGGGCACTCCCTAAAGCTCCAAGATAGGAAAATTAGGACTAATAAAGGGAAATATTTCTTCACCCAGAGGGTCATTGGGTTATGGAACTCACTTCCAGAGGAGGTTGTGACAGCTGTCAGCCTGGAACAGCTTCAAGGCAGGATTAGACAGATTCATGGATACCAAGGAATCAGTAGCTACTGAAATGGACATCCAAGTGCCACCTCTGTGTTGATGGAGGC
>JARBWK010001650.1:0-17957 GCA_030556195.1 Anolis apletophallus | reverse complement strand
TTGCGAGGAAAAAGGGTTTATTCCCCCCAAGATTTTTGGGCTATTTTGACTGGTCCAATTTGCATTGGCTACGCTCACTTGTGATGATAATCATTGTGGTTATATGATCTGTGCTGATCATCATGTGCTGCCTACCAATTTTTGCTGAAATGTTGTGCTTGTGCAATGCAGAAATCCATAGATGCAGTGAAAGGTGTGCATGCAGTCAAGACTGTGGAGACCGGTGGTCAAGAGAGATTGGAGTGAGAACTGGTCCTCTTGAGGGGATCCAGGCGTGTGTGTAGGTAACTCCCTGTGATGAGTTACCCACAAAAAGAAAACTCTGAATAAAGTAGTTTTGGTACTTTCTGTGCAGGAGAAAGGTCAGAGAGTGATGCTGCACACATGTAGAGCTTAGAAAGAAGGGTTTCTGTGCCAAGAATCAGGCAGGCACTTGCTCCGTGAATAATACACTGTGATTGGTGTTTCTAATCAATGCTATGATTTGCTAAAGTACACCCCGTGCCTAGCGTGAGATAACGTAGGCCCAGATTGGTCTAACAGTACAAGGCGTGCTACTTGTTGACATCAGTGCCAAAGGGAGAAGAACTGCGCATGAGCAGAGGGAGTCTGCCCCATCCGTTGCTGGCAAGGAGAGGCAGAAGTGAAATGTTGCTAATCGGGAACATGAGAGTCCCGGCCACTGATAGCTGTACTGTGGGAAAGGACTAACTTAGAAATGTTCATTGTTCTAACACATAGGAGGGGTTGAGATGTGATGCTAATGAAAATGTTATGTTTTATTGGATCAATGAAATGTTATGTAACACCAGCCAATGATGTTTGTGTAAAATCCATGAAGGAGGGCGGGCTTTTGGAGATGCCGCCATGAAGGGTATAAGAACTTTGTACTGAGAATGACCGGGGCCGTTTTCCCCTGATAACAGCTTGTTCTGTTGGCAACCCCACCAGCTGGTGTTAGTCAATAAATCTCTTTGATTTCACATGAGCAGTGAAGTTGTTGCGTGATTCCTCATCCTTGCGCCCGCACGTCTACGCGCCGTTTTGGTAAGAAGTCAACTTGCCACCTGGAGTTCTATAACTCCCAAATTTGCTGCTTCAGGTAGTGTAGTGTGAGTTCATGAAATGCTAGCCAATGCAATGCATGAAGAAGGGTGGGACTGAAATATTGCCACCATTGTTTGTATAAAACCTGTGTGCTGGAAATGCTCGAGGTTCTACCCTCCAGCAGCTCGTTCTGTAAAGAGGGGGTGGACCCCGTCAGCTGATGTGTTTCAATAAAGACTGGTTTAATTGAACCGCAGTAAAATTGTTGCGTTATCCGTCCCTGTGCTCACCCGAGTGCGCCGCCTGTGGAAAAGGTATTGCCTAGGGAGTTTTGGGACTCCAAATTGCCGCTACAACATGACTAACAGAAAACACTAGAAGGGTTTGGTGGGCATTGAACTTAAGTTTGGGAGGTATAGTTCACCTACATGCACAGAGCACTGTGGACTCAAACAATGATGGATCTGGATCAAAGTTCGCACCCATATTCCATATGCCCAAATATGAACACAGATGGAGTTTGGGGAAAATAAACCCTGACATTTGGGAGTTGTAGTTACTGGGATTTATCTCTCTCTCGGCATTACTTCGAGAACTAAGATTCTTAGGAAGGACTCATCCCACGCTTTTTACAAGCACGTTGATGACTAAAAAGGCCAATCTGAGATAGGCAAGTCCGGTCGCAGAAAGCACAGCAGAAAGTCTCCTTGGGTGATGTTGTTTCCAAGTTGCGGTTCTTTCTGCGTTGTCGTTTCTCTTCGAGACCCATTCAGCGTGTCTTCTCGAAAGAGGCCGCAGCATTGTGGGTAGTGTGCCTCCATGCCTCCCGATGCAAGGCCAGGGTGGACCATTGTTGGTGATCAATCTGGCCGAGCCTGAGATGTTGTTTCAGGGAGTCCTTATATCTCTTTTTGGGGGGGGCGCCTCTCTTGCGCTGACCGGTGGCAAGTTCACCGTAGAGTAGTATCTTTGGGAGGCAGTGGTCCTCCATCCTAGAGACGTGCCCTGCTTAGCACAGCTGGAAAATAAAGTAATGAGAAAGTTGTTTTCTAATACATATAATTTCTTTCTGCTTGTAGGAAGTCCAAAGCACCCAGAGGGCCGATGTTTTCCCATGCCTGTTTTAGGAACCTTAAAGTGCTGAGCCTCCTTCCAACATTGTGATTCTGGATAGAAAACAAACAACAACATAGCATAACATTGTTGGAGTCCACAGTGCTCTCTGGGTGTACGTGAACTACAACTTCCAAACTCAAGGTCAATTCCCAAGCAAACCCTTTCAGTACTTTCTGTGGATAATGAGAGTTCAAGATGCCAAGTTTGGTTCAATTCCATTGTTGCAAGAGTTCAGGATGCTCTTTGTGTGTTAACTATAAATCCTAGAATCTTTAACTCCCAAATGTCAAGGTCTATTTCCCCCAAACTCCATCTGTGTTCACATTTGGGCATATTGAGTATTCATGGCAAGTTTGGTCCTGATCCAACATTGTTTGAGTCCACAGTACTCTCAGGATGTCGGTGAACTACAACTCTAAAACTCAAGATCAACACCCACCAAACTCTTATATTATTTTCTCTTGGTTATGGGAGTTCTGTGTGGGAAGTTTGTGTCTTTCTGCCATTCCTGCCAGGATATCTATGTTGTGTTCATCGAAACAGGCCCAGGTTTCACACTGAGTGTATTGTAGCGGTAATTTGGAGTCCCAAAACTCCTTAGGCAGTAACTTTTACCTCAGGCGACGTCTCCGTGCGAGCACAGGGGCTGATGGACAATGCAACAATTCTTACTATGTTCAATGAAGCCAAACTTTATTTTAAGACATCAGCTGACGGGTTCAGCCCGGCAGAACAAGCTGCTAAAGGCAAGAGCCCCGAACAATCTTCACACTTTGATTTTATACAAGCAATGGCGACAAACCCCGTTGTCCCGCCCTCCTTCACACCTTGCTACTGGCTGGCACTCATGAACTCATTTTATTATCCAATTAAACAAAGCATTTTCTAGCATCTCACTCCTATTTGTTAAAAGGCATGGCGTAGGTATTAATTCTGATTCTCAGGCTATGTTATCTATTCCGATGCAGCGTGTTCCCAAGTTGTTACAAATCTATGCAACTTCTCCCTAGCATTCATGGAGAGAAGTCTTTAATTGCCATGCGCACTATCTATCCATTCAAGAACATTGTAAACAAACGCACGTTGCTAACATTTGGCCAATCAGGGCCGCTCTTATCTAAAAGGCACATGATGTTCCCTGGCAAATCACTGCTTGTGCCTTTGTACCAATCAAAGTAGCTTATTCTCGTCATTATTACTTGGCAAGCTACCCCGGTATTCTAAAGCCTATACCGAGCAGCACTTTCTCCTGACATGGTTTCTACTAAAAGCATCAATTTCCCCTTTATTCCTCCATTTCTTTTTGTAAATGATTTTCTGGCCACCAAAATCATCTACAGAACATGCTTTTAGCTTAAGGATTGTCCCAATCCAGTTTCCAGTCCCGTTTCTCCCTTTGTCTTACACTTTTCGCTGCCTTGACTGTCTGTCGTGCTGCAAAACTGCAATATCGCAATAAAATTGGCAAACAACAAAGAATGATTGTTACAGAACAGAAAATCACAAGGATTAGCATTATTAAGGACTTTAACCATTTCAGATCTGGCAACCAACTTGTCAGAAATCCCCAGAAATCTTCTGAATTTTCATAAGACTTCTGAACTTGATTAGCAACTTGCTGAATCTTACTCATATCCACCTCAATATCTCCTGTCATGTTAATATAATGACAACACGTGGTATTTAGCCAAACGCATAGGCCCCCTTGTTTTGTCAACAAATAGTCCAGGGCCAATTTTTGCTGCAATACCATTCCAGCCAGGGAATTAACCTCTATCTGCAAATCACCTGTCCCTTTGCCTGTATCATTTGCCAGTTGTTCCAATTCATAAGATAACACACGTAGTTGTCTTATATTCCATGCCACTCCCAAACCTGGTGTTGTGACTGCCAGGAATCTTTGTGTCTCAGTGAGATATGTTCGGTCTATATCGTATCCATATTTGTCTATTGAGTTGGTTGATTTCTTTTGAACATGCATGTGTAAATTGGTAACTGGTGTCTTTCTGGGGTACATTTTCAACCCTCCGGGTCCCAAAGTACCTATGGTGCAAATTCCACTCCATGCAATGGGCAGATATCGTCCCGCCCACCTACCACAAATCCATAAGTACCCTTTTGGAAGGTTTTCCAACTGATTACCTGTATGACAAGCAGGTATGTCTTGCATTAAGTTAACTAATGCATCTTTCTGATGGTTTCCATACAAAATGTGAGTGCAATTCGAATACTTCCATCCCCAGGTCCAAATTCCTTTTGTCTTACGGCCACAATGTGACATGTAGCGGTCATGTACTGTGATGGTGTAATTACATGCTGGATATGCTCCCAGCTCAATTCTATTAAACAGCTCATATTTTCCCTCCTCTCTGTTTCTTGTAGCATATATAGTATTGTCTGATTCCCATTTAAAGCACAGGGGTGCTTCTAATGCTGGGAGACGATGTGAGATCATGAACTGAGCCTTGTCTGCACCGTGTTTGTTATATGATTGTTGACAAATAGTGTCATTCCAGCCCTGCAACATTAACAGCGCGGTTGGAAGAACTGGCCATCCTTGCTTGTGATTGGATGGCCCGTGGCTGCAAACCCAGCAGTCTTTAAGGCTAAATTCATGTGTCATGTTGGTAATTAACTTATGGAACAGGTTTTGGTCCCACCCTCCATGTGTTTCAGTTATGCATAGTACAAGAATCAAAGTCATGTATCCAAACACAGTTCTTACTCCTGTAGGTGGTTTTCTCTCATGTCTATGTCCCATTAATATCTCAAACCACCACCTTAAGGAGAAAGTCTTAGGTACTTTCCATCTACGTTCCGTTGGGTCACGTTAAACTTGGCTGCAGGCCGTTGGTATCCGCAGAAATTTCTTCAGTGACCTTGTCGTCCCTCAGATAGGATGTTGGCACCTTTTGCTGATTTTTATCTTTAGCGGGTCTTCTGGACAGCTGGAAGACTCCCAAACAGCCGGAGCTCGCTTTATCCTCGTATAATGAATCCATGGACGGATCCCCTCGACTTTCACTGCAGTTGGCGTAGCCAGCAGGACGACGTAAGGCCCTCTCCATCTCGACTGCAACGGTTGAACGTTCCACTCTTTCACTAGAATCTCATCACCTGGAGAAAAACAGTGGAGAGGAGTGGTAGGGAACGGTGGTCGCAAATCTGCAGTGTATTGATTCAGTTTTTCTAACTGTCTCCCTAACATCTGGACTTGCTGCAATGTCTGTTGATCTCCTAGCACGTGGCTATCCAAAGACAGTCCATTTATAGTCTTTAAGTTTAACGGTGGTCTCCCATATAGTCTCTCAAAAGGGGATAATCCTGTTTTCTTGTGAGGCGTGCACCTGACTCTCAGTAGAGCCATTGGCAAAGCCAGTCTCCAATTCAGTCCTGTCTCTTGACAAATCTTTGCCAAACTGTTTTTCAATGTCCTGTTAACTCTTTCCGCCCTGGCGGACGATTGGGGCCTGTAAGCACAGTGAAGGCGCCATGTGATGCCTAGTAATTTGCTCAGTCCTTGCACAACTTGGTGTATGTAAGATGGGCCGTTATCTGAGCCAATCTGCAAAGGCATTCCAAATCTAGGAATAATGTCTTTTAAAAGAGCTTTTACAACTTCTGTGGCCCGTTCAGTCCTGGTAGCATAAGCTTCTACCCATCCCGTAAAGGTATCAATGAAAATCAGTAAATAGCGAAATCCACCACTGGGTGGCATCTCTGTAAAGTCAGTTACCAAAGCTTCAAACGGCCAACAGCCTTGATGCTGGACTCCTGGAGCCTTCAGGTTCCCCCTCGTGGATTATTTCTGGCACATGTCCAGCACCTCTGAGCAGCTGCGGCTGTTAAACTATGCAAGCAATTTATGTACATTTGCCTCTCGAGCAAGGCTGCCAGGGCACCTTTACCTAGATGGGTGCTTTCATGAAAGTGTTGTACTATGTGCCACGCTTTCTCTTTAGGGATGAAAACGCGTTGGTCTGGCATCACGATGAAGTTTTCCTGCCACTCCCTTCTCGCCCAAGGCCCATTTCTCCTCATCCTTGGTGTAATGACATCTTTCTACTGTAGGGCCTGAGCCTATGATTTCTAACATTACGGAAGTTGGCTTCTGCAATGCAGCTTCACGGGCAGCCAAATCAGCCTGCCTATTCACTTGGACTACCGGATCGTTACCTTCCTTGCCCCTTCTGTCTTCTGACTTCCTCTCACATCTTGGGGTTGGCCATCTCACTCTCCTTTCTGCCTCTCTTGCTTCTTTCTAGCGATAATGGATGTCATCTGACTGGGGCCTTTGATATGCGGGTGGCCTTCCGGAGAAGGGATTGTGTTCTGAATATGACATAGGGCAAGCCAATGAGGCTTGTGGTGACATGAATGGAGCCGTCGCGCCTGGTGGAGTAACCATGATTGATGGAAACATCACACGGGGGTCCGCGATTGGCAGGCTCGCTATGGCGGGTTGGGGCATTGCTGGGGGATTCATTGAAGGGGTCACGGCTGGAACAAAGCACACCGTCTCATGATGCATCACAGCCTGGGGCGCCATCTCTGAGGCTGAGCTTGCTCCAAGGGTGGGGGCCAAGTTTGGGGTGGTACTGGGAGCATTTAAGTCACATCAAGCGGAGGTGCATTTGGCCCTCCTGCTTCTGTGGCGGCATTTTCCCCTATGCCTTGGTCTCTTCCTTAACGCTGGCAGTTCCTCCGGTTTCAATTTGCAAAACCGGTGTCTTTTTCCTGCCTTTCGTTCACAAAGCATCCATCTTGGCTGGCTTCTTTGGGCCCGCCCACCAAATTCCTCTGAAACCAATCTCTTCCACGTCGCGGAGTAGACCCATTGATCAGTTGGGTGTACTTCGTAACAATAAGATTCTAACTCTACATTTACTCAAATCCCAAGTTCCGGTCTTTGGCCAGCTGATTTCTTCCACAGCCAGCCACACCTCTGAGCACAGATTCTTAAGCCTGTAATCTTTCAAGTCTTGGGGATTTCCCTCCACTGCTAGCTGACAAAACCTATCCCAGTTGACTAACACACACTCCAGAGGTGTCTCTCTTTTCTCCTTGGATTTCACTTCCCCCATTTCTGATGGCCAAAACACTTCAGTGTTTGCCCTCCCAAACGGCGTGTATGTTCCCTAAGTGACAGTGCTTAGAGCTTAATACATAACATAAGAACATAAGAAGAGCCATGCTGAATCGGGCCTCAGCCCATCTAGTCCAGCATTCTGTGTCACACAGTGGCCCACTGTTGTACACGGGGATCTCTAGCAGAAAGGAGGGCAAAACCTCACCTGCTCCGACCCCCCACAACCAGTACCCGGGGAAATCCTGCCTGCCTCCATCAACACAGAGGTGGCACTTGGATGTCCATTTCAGTAACTACTGATTCCCTTGGTATCCATGAATCTGTCTAATCCTGCCTTGAAGCTGTCCAGGCTGACAGCTGTCACAACCTCCTCTGGAAGTGAGTTCCATAACCCAATGACCCTCTGGGTGAAGAAATATTTCCCTTTATTAGTCCTAACTTTCCTACCTTGGAGCTTCAGGAGTGCCCCTAGTCCTAGTGTTGTGTGACAGAGAAAATATTTTTCTTTATTCACCTTTTCTATCCCATGCATGATTTTATACACTTCGATCAAGTCACCTCTTAAACGCCGTCTTTCAAGGCTGAAAAGACCAAGGCGTTGCAACCTGGTTTCATAAGGGAGCTGCTCCATCCCTTGGATCATTCTTGTTGCCCTTTTCTGTACCTTTTCCAGTTCCGTTATATCCTTCTTAAGGTGCGGTGACCAGAATTGTACACAGTACTCCAGATGTGGCCTCACCATAGATTTGTAGAGAGGCAATACAACATTTGCTGACCTATTTTCGATTCCCCTTCCTGATCATGCCAAGCATATAATTTGCTTTTTCACTGCTGCTGCGCACTGGGTTGACATCTTCATTGAGCTGTCCACCAAAACCCCAAGATCCCTTTCCTGGTTTGTCTCGGAAAGCTTTGACCCCATCAATTGATAGGTGTAGTTGGGGTTCTTTGCCCCGATGTGCATGACTTTACACTTGTTTAGGTTAAAATGCATTTGCCACTTTGTTGCCCATTCACTCAATTTCGAGAGATCTTTCTGGAGCTCTTTACAATCAGTTTCATTTTTAACTACCCTGAACAATTTAGTGTCGTCTGCAAACTTTGCTACCTCAGAATTTACTCCTACATCCAGATCATTAATGAATAAATTAAAAAGTAACGGACCCAAAACTGAACCTTGGGGTACGCCACTTCACCTCTTTCCACCCAGAGAAATGTCCGTTTATTACCACCCTTTGTTTCCTACAGTTTAGCCAGGTTCCAATCCAGGACAAGACCTGTCCCCTGATTCCATGGCTGAAGAGCTATTTAGGAGCCTTTGGTGAGGGACTTTGTCAAAAGCCTTTGAAAGTCAAGGTAAACAATATCGACTGGGTCCCCTTTATCTATGTGTTTATTTACACCCTCAAAGAATTCTAACAAGTTAGTAAGACATGATTTGCCTTTGCAGAAACCATGTTGATTTTCCTTCAGCAATGCCTGTTCTTCTATGTGCTTAGTAATTTTTTCTTTAATAATGGTTTCCATCACTTTGCCTGGAACTGAGGTTAGACTAACTGGCCTATAATTTCCTGGATCACCCCTGGATCCTTTCTGAAGATCGGAGTTACATTTGCCTCCCTCCAGTCCTCGGCACAGTGCCTGATCTTAGAGAAAGGTTATATATTTTGGCTAGAATTTCAGCAATTTCACACTTGAGTTCCTTAAGAACTCTGGGGTGGATGCCATCTGGCCCTGGTGATTTGTTGACATTTAGTTTAGTAAGGCATGTGAAGATCTTCCTTGTTTATCTCTATCTGGTTTAATAAATGGCTAGAGGAGAGCTCAGGAGATAGAAACACCCGGGAGACAAGGTCGAACCTTTTATAGGAGACGGAACACGAGTCAGCAGAAGGGTGGGGCCCAAGAGCATAGACCCGGGCCCAGGTCCGTGAGCAGCGATTGAGACCAGCCTAGAGCGCCGACCTCGGCCGAGGATTGGGATAGGATCCGGGAACGAATCCTCAGTGCCCGGCCACGTCCCCATCTGAATAGGCGTAGCGGAGGGACCGCCCAAGTTGGGCCCTTGGGCCCTTTCCTTGTTCCTTTATCCGCCTCTTGGGCGGAGCCTGCCCTGTTTCCCCCGATCCGCATAGTGTTGCAGACCCCTTTCAAACTTTTGGCCTATTTGTACGTTACCTTTGGAAAATTGTTACTTCAAGTTTTGGGATTGCTTTTATATTCATTGACATTATCTTTGAACTGTTTTTATTCAATAAAGTAGTTAGCCTTCAGTCCGTCTCTCGTGATTATAGTCGTCAGTCCAAGTGGCATCGTGACACTCCTGAAAAACTGACTCAGCTGCAGGCAGTGGTGTCGTCTGTCCTCCTGTGTGAAAACGAGGAAAGAAGTCGCTTTTAGCCAGCAATCTCCCTTGTCTTCACTTATTGTCCCTTTCTTACCATTTTTCGCCAAGTGGCCCAACTGCTTTTCTAGTTGGGTTTCTACTTCTGATGTACTTAAAGAAGCCGCTATTTTTAAAAAATATTCTTAGCTATATGTGCCTCAAAATCTCTCTCTTGGTTTTCCTGACGGTTGCTTTGCATTTAGTTTGCCAGAGCTTGTGTTCCTTTCTGTTCTCCCCAGTAGGGAAGAGCCTTCCATTTCTTAAATGAGTTTTTTCTTCTTTCCAATCACATCTTTACTTCATTTTGTAAGCATGTCGATAAGTCCTCTTGACTTTCCCAGCCTCTTTTCTTATTTTAGGAATGCATTTTAGTTCGGCTTGTTTTAAAGTATTTTTAAACAGTTTCCAAGCATTTGAGGGATTTGATTTTTTTACTGTTCTTTAGTTTGTTCTTTACTATTTTTTCTTCATTTTGCTGAAATTCTCTTTGAAAATTCTAAGGTCTCTGTGTTAGTTTTCACTGACAGTTTGCTATCCAAACTTAAGTTGAAGGTTATTGTGTTGTGGTCACTGGTACCTATGGGCTCAGTTACAAGGACATCTTTGAACGAGATCTTGTTCATTAGTTAGCACCAAGTCCAGGATCCCCTTTCCCCTGGCTGGTTCCATGACCATCTGCTCAAGGGAATAATCAGCTAGCATGTCGATGAACCTTGTCTCTCTTTCATGCAAAGAGAACAAGAATTTAGCCAATCTATTCGGGATAGTTGAAGTCACCCATTATGACTAATTTATTGCTTCTTGAGGCCGTTTACTTCTATTTTCCAGGTAGCAGTCTGCCTCTGGAGTTTAAGGAGGGCTATAGCAGATCCCTAGTGCTAGATTATTTTTGTCCTGGGAATTTTACCCACAATGTTTCTTGTAGGTGAGTTTGAATTTTCTTGAAATTTAATTCATGAGATTTCATGAAAGCATATATTCTTCTTACTCATAAAGCAGAGCAAAGATTTAATTGTATTAACTCTATTGTTGGCAAGAATAATGGCTTGACAATAGTTACTACTAGTAGCCTGTGAGGGGAAAGAAGACCAAAGGCATAACTAGAGCCATAATGGAGCATATAACATATCAAAGGCAGTTATGGAGCAAGAAGAGTTGTATTCAGAGCAGTAAAAGTTGGAAGCCGGATAACTCGCCGATACACAACAGCCCGGGTTTTCTAAGGTAATTTTGTTAAAATGATCTACCATGGGGAACTATTACAGAGAAATTCAATTCCATCCAAGCCTCTTCTTCAAAGATGGCAAGTAGTAAATCCCTAAAAACACCTGCATTCCCAAGCTTGAGAAAGCAATGAAAGAATTATTAAGTGAGCAAACCAAGAACTGGGTCACAGCTCAGAGGAAAGGCAGGCTGTTGTTAAACAAGAAAGGTTCATCACTAAAGATGTTTTCTTTGTGTCTAGTTTTGTTTAGCCAATGTAGTCCAGAGTTTAGCCACAGAGAGTAGAAATCATTCATTTATCATAACAATGTCCGCCATTTCAAGATGGCTTTCATTGTTGTGGGTTTTATTTCTGGCAGTTCCACTGGTAGCAAGAGACTCGGGTTTATTGTCTGTGAAGAAACTTTATAAATCAGATTCTTTGTGGTTCCAGTCAAACATACCCCCGATTCCAAAGACATGGTATTATCCAGTCCATTGCTTAAAATAAAAGTAGACTGATTTTTACTAAAGAAGGGTTTGCTGCATAGAGTAACCTTGTTCCCACAGACTCACAGAATGAATCTGAAATAATGCTTTACCTACAAAATGACCACATGTTGTCACCATTGCAACCAGTTAGCAACAGCAATTATTAATACAATATTAGTATTATTTTATTCATTTATATCCTGCCTTTCAGAATAACGGTGCTTTATGGAATAAACATTTTTTAAAAATAACGGAGTTGATAATACAAAATCAGAATAAAAGTATGACTATAAGATTTAAAAATGTAAAATGGTTTGTAAATCCAAACATTGAAAATGTAAAATATTAAAACAGTTAATAAAGCTTACATAGAAATCCTTTCAAAGCCTTCAACAGCTACAGGTGCTGTCTCTTGTTGTGGCTAACTAACTTTAATTAACACAATCTTTATCTCCTGAAACTAGTATTGCGGTATCATTATTTGTTCACACCCATCATTAAGTATCATATGATGCAGGTTATGTCCAGAAGTAAGGTAAGGTGAATGTTTTTTTGAAACAAATTATTTAGAAAGTGGTATTTGACCTCATAGGTTTAAGTATGAAAAACAGAGTCCATACAGTGATTATGGATCTGAAAGAAAGATGCAATTTTTAAATAGATCAATAAAGGTATTTTGATTTGAAGCTGCATTATATGAAACATGGGTCACCGATCGCCAGCACCTACGCCCTCGAATGCTTTCATCAGCGCTGTCTTTGTGGCCAATCCAAATATACACTGAACCGACCATGTGACGAATGTTGCTGTCCTCGAAAGCAAAGCAGGGATCACTCAGCATTGAAGCCATGCTATTGTAAACACAACTGCACTGTGGGCACGTCTCTAGATGGAGACCACCGCCTCCCAAAGATACTACTCTACGGGGTGAACTCACCACGGTCAGCGCAAGAGGGTGCCTCAAAAGAGATATACACTCTCAGAAACACATCTCAGGCTCGGCCAGATTGATCACCTCTGGCTCCACATTGGGAGTGCTGTGGCCTTCTTCGAGAAGACACGCCTCGAACGGGTCTCGAAGAGAAATGACAACGAAAGAACTGCAACTTGGAAACAACATCACCTAAGGAGACTCTTTCTGCTGTGCTTTCTGCAACCGGACTTGCCTATCTCAGATTGGCCTTTTTAGTCATCAACACGCTTGTACAAAGCATGGGATGAGTCCTTCCTAAGAATCTCCGTCGTCAAGCAATGCCGAGAGAGAGAGATTATACAGTATAATGTTATATTTGTCATTAATTTAATTGTGTGCATACCCACACAGTTAATTGTATTTATTGATTCTGGGGTTCTTTTTTTATCTTTCTTCAAAGAGGCTTCCTAAACTCAGGACATGAATTGTGGCTTTACTTGGTTAAAATGCAGTACTAGTTTTGTGTCTTTTACTTCATTAATGAGATAAGCCCTTGTCACCTAGCTCCTACTCTCTTTTGACTCCTTAGCCATATATGTCCAAGTTTTTCTCAATTAAACATTGCAAGTATTGTAGCTGGTTTATTTTTTTTTATTTTTTTTAAATAAAAAATCTTCTGAAACCCCCATATACCCCAAAATCAGGTGGATAAAGATGCTCTAGGTAAAAGAACAATTGCTTGCTGCATTACAAACAACCACAATTCGGGATTTACATGCTGAGAGCTATGTTTTCAGAAATAAAAAACATTATAACTGCAAAGACAGATAAGGATATTTATTCTGAACATGACTCCTTTATTATAAAGCTACTTAAATCCTAGTGGGGATGACAATACCACAGGTCATCTACAAAAGTGATAGGCCTGATTATTTCTTTTTGCTACTAAAGACTTGGGGAATGGGCAAAAGGCAGGAACATCTGTGTACATGTAACTATAAGTAATTTGTTTTATCTCTACAGGTGGGAAAAACCTGAGCAAGGAGACGACGTGTTCAGTTCTGAGACTGAAAGAGAATTTCGGAAAGGAGCAGTGCCTGCTATGGAATAAGGAAGAAACCTAGCCATATTGAATTAGGATTGGTACTTATATTTAGAATGGAATAGACAGGTAATGTCACACAGTATGCCAGACCTACACATTTGCAAATTTGACTCAGAATTTTATTATTTTGCAAATTTGATCCATATGAATCTCTAAGTATGAATCTTCCAATGTAACAATATTGTCAATCTAAACATTACTCACAAAGTTGTGCTCTGAAAGTTGTCTGTCTCTTCCTTCCTTCCTTCCTCTTCCTTCCTTCCTTCCTTCCTTCTTTCCTTCCTTCTTTCCTTCCTTCCTTCCTTCCATCCATCCATCCTTCCTTCGGCAATTTCTGGTGACAAAATCTTCAAACCTGCTTATCATTTTCTTGTCTGATCCTAGGAGCTAAGCATAGTTAGTGCTGCTTAGTGCTTCAGTGGAAGATTACCAAGGAATACTAGATGCTGTAGGCTACATTTTAGAGGAAGAAACTAGCAAAATCACCATGAAGGAAGGAAGGAAAGAATCTATAATTCCTTGCCTAAGAAAATCCTATGAATTATTTGGAGTCACTTTGGAGTTGACAGGCAGTTTCAAAACATACACACATAATTTATCCCTTACTTACCCTGCTCCAGAAACTTCACCCATATGTTCTGGCTCCATCATTCCATACAAGATCAACAGGATTTACCAGCTGTATTCCTATTTGGCCAAGCCTGACTTCTCAATATGCCTAGCTCCATCAAGAACAAACACTAACCCCTATCCTGGGCCATCCCTGGTGCTTTAGCGGCGTTCTGGGGATTATGATTTTTTATTTTCATAATGTCAGCAACATTGTTAAATCTGGTCTATGATGAGGAATCCATAGCTGTCCAGTGCTGATAAGTGCATTGCTGATGTCAGTGCTTCTGCTGCCAGCCTACCTGTCTGAACCTACTGTATCTCCCGCTATGAACCCTCTCAGAGATTAAGATCATCTGGGGGAGACCTCTGCTCGGTCCCATCTGCTTCACTAATGCAGTTGGTGAGGATGAGAGACAGGGCCTTCTCAGTGGTGGCCTCAGCTGTGAACTCCCTCCCAGTGATATCAGGCATAGTGTTTAGAAAAAGAGTCAAAACCTGGCCTCTGGGAACAGGCATTTGAAAATAGAGCAGTGCAGGAATGTTAGTATGGAATATGTGCAATTTCATTACGGATTACTTTTAGACTATGACTTTGGATGATGTTGAAATGTATTTTTATTATGTTTATTATGTTTTAATTTTTAACTTATGTTTTAACTGATGTTGTATGTTTAAGGCAAGGTGGAGCTGCAATTGTAAGCTTGAGTCTTCTTGCGGTGGGAGAATGGTGGGATATAAATAAGGTAAATAAATAAATAAATAAATAAAGACTTTTCCCCACTCTCCACCAAGATTGTTATTTAGACATTTTGTCAAGGGTTCCACTGCTTGGAACCAACCCTGACTTATGAGATAATCCCACAATTTATAAAACATTCCTCCACTTGTAGTAGTGAATTGTTTTACTAAGAAGTACTCAACAACACAAAATCACATGCTTTAATGCTCTAAAAGCCAAGACTCTATCAGCCTATCTACATTCTGTGTCAACCATTTGCTGTTCAGCTGAGTACATGCTGGCGCAAGAATCAGCTGCATTGTAACCATTATCTTTCCTCCTCAGCTTGTATTCAAAATGTTCCTTTACGCTCTGTTGGGAAAACTTGGCACTCCTTCTCCAGGAGCTGCATATTAACGCAGCCAAAACCAAGTCCAGCCCCAGAATACTATTAGAAAGGAATGCTGCAATAATGTATGAGCAAGAGTGTTGGGTTTAGTATGAATGTACTTCAGAATCTAATTGAGAGAAGTAATTGGCAATGCTGGGCAGGGGCAATTATCGCCACAATAAAGCAAGTGAAGCTTAAAGGCAAATGGAAACAGGAGATAGAATGGTGCAGGGGGAAAAGATTTGTATGTAAAAATGCTTCCTAGTGCCAGACATTAGACTCAGGAACCACTGAGAATATGTCCAGACACCACACAGAATTTGAACATAAGAACATAAGAACATAAGAAGAGCCATGCTGAATCGGACTCAGGCTGTCCACAGTATCACACAGTGGCTCACCAGTTGTACACGGGATCTCTGGAAGGAGTGGCAAAACCCTGACCTGCTCCCGAATGACCTCTGAGGTGGCACTCTGGATGTCCATTTCAGTAGCTACTGATCCTGGTTCCATGAATCTGTTCAATCCCCTGCCTAATTTTTTCCTGACAGCTGTCACAACCTCCTGACTTCCATAACTCAATGACCCTCTGAGTGAAGAAATATTTCTTTATTAGTCCTAATTCTTCCTACCTTTGAGCTGCCTTCTAGTGTTTTTGTGACAAAGAAATAATTTTCTTTATTCACCTTTCTATCCCATGCATGATTTTATACACTCGATCAAGTCACCTCTTAGACGCCGTCTTTCAAGGCTGAAAAGATCAAGGCGCTGTAACCTGATTTCATAAGGGAGCCTCGCTCCATCCCTTGGATCCATTCTTGTTGCCCTTTTCTGTACCTTTTTCAGTTCATTATATCCTTCTTAAGGTCTGCGGAGACCAGAATTGTACACAGTACTCAAATGTGGCTCACCATAGATTTGTAGAGAGGTAATACGACGTTTGCTGACCTATTTCGACTTCTTCCTGATCATGCCAAGCATAGAATTTGCTTTTTCACTGCTGCTGCGCTGGGTTGACATCTTCATTGAGCTGTCCACCAAAAAACCCCAAGATCCTTTCCTGGTTTGTCTCGGAAAGCTTTGACCCCATCAATTGGTAGGTGTAGTTGGGGTTCTTAGCCCCGATGTGCATGACTTTACACTTGTTTAGGTTAAAATGCATTTGCCATACTTTGTTGCCCATTCACTAATTCGAGATCTTTCTGAGCTCTTTACAATCAGTTTCATTTTTAACTACCCTGAACAATTTAGTATCGTCTGCAAACTTTGCTACCTCAGAATTCACTCCTACATCCAGATCATTAATGAATAAATTAAAAAGTAACGACTCCAAAACTGAGCCTGGCACGCCACTTCTCACCTCTTTCCACCCAGAGAAATGTCCGTTTATTACACCCTTTGTTTCTACAGTTTAGCCAGGTTCAATCCAGGACAAGACCTGTCCTCTGATTCCATGGCTGAAGAGCTTATTTAGGAGCCTTTGGTGAGGGACTTGTCAAAAGCCTTTTGAAAGTCAGAGTAAACAATATCAATTGGTCCCCTTTATCCATGTGTTTTATTTACACCCTCAAAGAATTCTAACAAGTTAGTAAGACATGATTTGCCTTTGCAGAAACCATGTTGATTTTCTTTCAGCAATGCCTGTTCTTCTATGTGCCTAGTAATTTTTTCTTTAATAATGGTTTCCATCATTTTACCTGGAACTGAGGTTAAACTGACTGGTCTATAATTTCCTGGATCACCTCTGGATCCTTTCTTGAAGATCGGTGTTACATTTGCCTCCCCCCAGTCCTCGGGTACAGTGCCTGATCTTAGAGAAAGGTTATATATCTTAGCTAGAAGTTCAGCAATTTCACACTTGAGTTCCTTAAGAACTCTGGGGTGATGCCAGTCTGACCTGGTGATTTATTGACATTTAGTTTTAGTAAGGCATATGAGAACATCCTCCTTGTTTATCTCTATCTGTTTTAATTCTTTTAATTCCCTCCCTGAAAAAACTGGCTCAGCTGAAGGCATATGTTGTCTGTCCTCCTTGAGTTTTCCATTGGCAGCCAGTTACATTATCTGCCTTCCTGATAATAAATAAATAAGTGAATTAATCCTATAAAATATCCATTTTCCAGCATTGTCACCTGATCAATAATATCACATGTTTGACATCCTTTTCAGTAATTATGATGTCAACTAAGGACACTGCAGTTATTCAATTCATATTTAGAGTCATAGCATGATTGCCATGGTCATAGTACCTTAAAATTCTATCTTGGAAGATTTACAAGCACCTGAGAGAAGGCTGGAACATATATTCATTATTTCTACCATTGTTCTATCTAGAAACAAGGTAGGTTTTGGAGGTAGCACCAGGAGACCTCATAGAGGCATCTCTGTAGTAGCATTTTGGCATATATTCAAAATTTAAGTCACTAGTTATGCACTAGTCTTCTTTTACAAAACAAAAGAACTAGCTAAGGGAATAATTGTAACAGTAAATCTATTGCATTTGTTAGCGTTTTCTGCCAACTTGGAGGGTGAACAGCTACTCGGAACAAATGCTTGTACCACACATATGAATTCTGTGGATATGGGGATATGTTTATACTTCCCAATTTAATATTCATAGGGGCTAAAATTTACTCCAGATTAATGCAGTTAGGATCTGTATTACATGGTCAGTAGTGTAGACCCATATAATGCAGTTCAATGCGGATAAACATAAATTATATGGGCATTATATTAATCATATAATGCAGATTCAAACTGCATTATATGGCAGTGTAGATCAACCTCAAGCTCTCAGTGAAATTTCTGTTTATTTTACCTCTTTCCTTGAGGGCAGAAGACTAGAGTGTATGATTGCAAAATTTCAAAATGGCAATGTCCATTTT
>JARBWK010001649.1:0-17971 GCA_030556195.1 Anolis apletophallus | reverse complement strand
TTTTCCATCACGGCAGGGGGGGCGGCTCCTCCTATCTGTCGAGGATGACCTGGCTAGGGGCCCGCCTTATCCCATTACTGTCCCCCCCAGATCCCAGGAAAGAGAAAAACCCCCCCGGGGTTCAAACCCAAAAGGAAAACCATTTTGCTACTCGGTAAAGGGGCTTTTTAAAGCCCCGCCCTCTGGAATGCTTGCCCTCGAATCCCCCCTTAGGCCTCCTATCATTCAGCCTGCAAGACCTTATTGTTTTGGCGGGGCTTTGGGGGCCCTGAAAAAACGGTGGTCCCTCCCTTTGGCCGCCCATCTTGTATTTTTCTGCTTTTATCGTTTTTTTTGTTATGATTTTTTTATTGTGATGTCCATCTGTGCCTTGAAGCCGTTACTGGATGGCTGCATGCCAGCAGGTTGAGGGGGCATCAGCAAAGACGGAGATCCTTGGCTGGGTCGACCAGGCAGTGGGAGACCCAGTTGCCTACCCTGGATGGCGGGCATTACACCCATCATCACTAGTAAAAAGTCTGGGAGTCCTTTTGGATCCTCTGCTGACGATGGAGGTCCAGGTCTCCCGCCATTAGTAGAACCGCTTTTTCCATCTGCGGCAGGCTAGACGGACTCACTATCTGTCGAGGGATGACCTAGCTATGGGACCGCTCTTATCCCATACTGTCCCACCAGATCCCTAAACCGAGCAAAACCTCCTTGGTCGTTCCTAGCCCTAAGGTATATACCACCTTACTGCTACTCGTGAAGGGCCAATCATAGCTCCAGTCCTCTGAAATGTGTTGCCCTCTGACATCTGCGCCCTTCAGGAGCCTCTATCATTCCGAAAGCCTGCAAGACCTATTGTTTTGGCAGGCTTCGGGCCTGAATAGCGGGTCCTCCTTACTGTAGACGCCATCTTGTATTGTTCTGCTTTATCATGATTTTGATATGATGTTTTATTGTGATGTTTTGATGTGATGTTTGATTATGATGTTTTTAGTTGTATTTTTCGATTATGTAAGCCATTGGGGAGTGGCAGCGAATAAATCTCGAATAAATAAAATAAATAAAAATATGGTGATCCAGGCTACGGTCATCTCAAGATTGAACTTTGTAACGCCTCTACATTGGCCTACTCTTGTCGGTGATCCGAAAGCTTAAGCTGGTGCAAAATGCTACCGGTTTGCTACCGGGCACAATTCAAAGTAGCCCCTTAACGGTTCTGGTCCAACTTTACATGTCGAACGCATCTTTTTATGAACCTTCAAGATGCTTAAAGATCATCCGGGAGGCCCTCTCTGGTCCCGCCTGCCGCAGGCGCGTTGGGGACGAGAGAAGAGCCTTTTCAGTGGTGGCTCTGTTTGGAACACCCTTCCAAATGACATCAGATTAGCCTCCCTCCTGGACATTTCGGAGGAAGGTCAAGACCTGGCTATTTGACGGAATTTGCAAATGAAGTATGATTCTCAAATAGAGAGACCTAAGGAAGGACGACGATGCAACTGGAAATCGACTTTAATAATGAGACGCTGATATTGTGTTTTTAATGTGCAATGTTAAATTGTATATGTTGAAATTGTGATAACTGTTGATTTGTTTGTCTTGAGCAGTTCCTGCCCCATTGTACACCGATCAGTCGCTCGGGCTGAGAGGAGAGGCGGTCTAGAAGCAAAGTAAATAAATAATAAATAAATCGGCTGCTCAGCTTCTTGCAGGAGCCTCGACCAGATGCCACATAACACCTATCCTACTGCAGCTACACTGGCCACCAATCGAGCACTGGATCACTTTCAAAGTGATAGTACTTACCTTCAAGGCCTTATGGTCTAGGTCGATATACCTGATGGACCGCCTCACCCGCTATCAACCCAGAGATCGTCTCCATTCTGAGGACCAAGATCTATTGGCTGTCCCTAGTTTTAAGACCTTTAGGCCGAACAGCAACTAGACGCAGAGCCTTACAGTAGTGGCACCATCTCTCTGGAACACTCTGCCACCTGAAGTTCGTGCCCCTTGCAAAATTTAACAGCTTTCTGCAGGGGCATGTAACACACACCTGTTTCAGCAGGCTTTTGAATTCTGTTAATGCTGTTTTTAGAGCTGTTTTAGAATTGTTTTGGATACCAGTTGCTCTTGTGGCTTGCTCTCCGGCCCCTCGGGAGTGGCGGCATATAAGCTTGAATAATAAATAAATAAATTATAGGATTTCCTTGGTGAAATACTCAGGCAAAGTTTGCCATTGTCTTTCTTGCTGATGCCGAGAGAATGGTTTACCCTCTTCATTACAGAAACTATGCTCACTTTGAGGTGGTAAAAGCAATATTTAGAAACACAGAGCAAGCCACTGTATCTTGGTGATTGACAGGTCTGACAGGCATCACATATCAGTAGGGCTGAGGCTTGTACAGTGGGTTAAAACCACTAAGCTGCAGAAAATCCTGCCATCGAAAGGTGGCAGTTCAAGCCTGGGTTGAAGTGAGCACCGCCATCAGCCCCAACTCCCCTGCCCACCTAGCAGATCAAAAACAGAAATGTGAGAGAGATAAGCAGGTACTGCTTAAGCAGGAGGTAATGAAAAGAGTTACCATAAGGACATGCTGGTGGCGATTCGATCAGGAGGCATCTAAGGACATCTTTGGCATGGTAGATGGACAACAGCATTCTCACCTGTCGCTGGAGTTGAGCACAGCAAATGGAAAAAATGAGGAAAGCCTTTACCTCTATTTATGTATTGTCTGTCCCTGTTAATGGTAAGGCAGGGGTACTCATTAGTAGATCGCGATCTATTGGTAGATCGTAGAGGCGTCCTGGTAGATCGCAGGCAGGGCGGGAGAAGGCTCAGTCCCGCCCCTTGCAGACCCCGGACGCCGCCTGGCAGCCCCGGCCCTGTTTTACCTGAGGTCCTTTCCACACAGTTGAATAAAATCCCATGTTATCTGCTTTGAATCAGATTCACTATGGCAGTGTGGACTCAGAAAACCCAGTTCAAAGCAGATATTGTGTTGGTATGTTTCACATTTTTGTAGGGGTAGGTAGATCATTTTGACTTGGTGGTTTTATAAGTAGCTCGCATGCTGAAAAAAGTGTGAGCACACCTGGTATAAGGGCATTGGGTGTTTGCCGTATATGAGTTCTGTAATCCACCCTGAGTCCCCTCAGGAGACAGAGTAGAATATAAATGAAGATTATTACTATTGTATTACAGAATACTCTGTGTGCTGTTTTCCTATTTGCAAAAAAACCGACCAAGTCCAAAACCTGAGGGCCCAAGTTGCCCTTGCCTGATCTAGAGATTTCTAGATATTATCCTTCTTTATTGGTCTCTAGGTCAGGGGGCGGTCCTGGTAGTAGGCAAAGGACGCCTGTCGTGGGCGCCATCTGGAGGGCTTATAAGGAAGGGTGCCTCAGAGGTGCGCGGACCTTCTTGTCTCTCACCCCATGAAGCAAGCGCGTTCGCCTTGCTCTGCCAGAAGGACTAGCTCGCCCGCGGCGCTTAGGCTCCACCCACCGGGTCAGCCCAGCAGTAGGAAAGCTTCAGCCTCCCTCTGCCCGGCTGGCTGGCGACCTCAAAGGTGGCGGCAGAGCCACAGCCGGCTCACGCTTGTCACCAAAAATGGGCCAGGGAGGAGAGAGAGCGTAGCGTGCCCGGGGGCAACAATGTTGGGGCCAAAATAATTCACTTACCATTTAAAATTACCTTAGACTGCCCCTGTTCTAGGTTCACCAATGCAATGCTGTGTTCAGCTTTCTCTGCAAGTTGGCCAGAGAATTGTAGTAGAAAACTAGCAATTCCTAGAGAGCTGTTTGCTTAAGTTAAAATCTTACTAGTTCCTTTTATTTGTGGTTTCACTTTCATGGGTGTCCTAGCCCCTAACCCCAAAGAATTTGGAGATTGATTTTACTCCACCAGCAATACTGTCACCTTTCTATTATGTGCCCTTTCCGGTACCAGCACAGTTTACCTGTCAAAAGGTATTCTCCCTAGGAACATCAAAGGAGAGCGTTATGATCTTCTGGAGGCCCTGCTCTCAGTCCCGCCACCTTATCTGGTGGGGACTAGAGAGACAGGGCGCTATCTGGTGACTTCGGCTATGGAACTCTCCCGAGTGAGATCAGGTTCGCCCTCCTCCTGTCCTTCAGGAGGCTAGTGAAACTGGCTATGAATGAAGCATTCCCAGAATACTGGCTGAAACCGTTACAGACCAAAGTGAATGACCACTTATGCGGACTGAGTTGGATTTGATTTGATTTTTACGATTTGGCTTATGTATTTTTATCTTAGGTTTTTAATCTTGTATTGTTATATGATGTTTTAGTCTGTATTATTTGTATTCAATTCTTGCTGTGAGCCGGTCTGAGTCCCTCTACGGAGGTGAGAAAGATTGGGGATATAAAGGTTTTTAATTAATAATAATAATAATAAATATGTGTAATAAATTGGACAAAGATAATCAATTTAGGAATCTGGGTTGTGGCTTTTTTTAAAATTCCACATCACAGTCTGAGCTGTCATCTTTTCTTCATAACTAATTGCCTTGAGGTGTGATACCATCTTTTTGTGGTCCTTGTGGCTGGAGCTTCTTGCACTTACTTCCAAGACTCAGCTCTCTCAGCAGTACCAAAAAGGCTTTGTTTGGGGCTTACGGGCTGTGTGCTGGTGCGGAAAGGCACCGAAGGTTAAACTTTGTGTCAGCCACCTATTTTGACCTAAAACTCTGCTGCCTTCTTTTCAAAATTGGATGGATCCACCCCTTAGTAGTTTTGACATCATTTGGAGAATTTCATCACCTCCACGAAGGCGAGTCCCAGAAGACCCCTCTGCATCTGGCCTGCAGCAGGGAGTTCAGCATTCTGCATGCTCTATGGCTTGGCATCATTAACACAAAGGCTGGGTTAAGCTTTCAAAAGACCTCCAGCCATTTCTATCTTTCTATTTCCATGCCTCACTTGATCTAGTTAGTAGCCAGCTACTATTAAACCACTACTGACCAAGAGGTTATGAGTTTGAAGCTAGCCTTGGTCGGAATAAGCTCCCCACCATTAATAGTCTAGCTTGCTGTTGACTTATGCAGCTCGAAAGACAGTTGCATCTGTCAAGTAGGAAATTTAGGTACCGCTTTGTGGGGAGGCTAATTAAACTAATTTATGACACCATAAAGCTTTCCAGCAATGTGCGTAAGAATGAGGAAGTACTCCATCAAGGACTCGGTGTCACAAGTGGATGATGAAACGACAACTCCACCTGTAGCCGGAATCAAGCATACCTTCATGAAGCCGGAAAACTGGAATATTAAATTGCCTCTGTGTCTGTCTATATATGTTGTATGTCTATGCAGTGTTTCTCAACCTTTTTTGAGCCGAGGCACACTTTTGACATTTAAAAAATCCCGGGGCACACCACCAACCAAAATGAAACAAAATGACACTCTAACACAGTAATACATATAGTTAACTGACCTTGAGTTTTGGAGTTGTAGTTCACCACCCATCCAGAAAGCACTCGGACTCAAAACAATGTTGGATCAGGACCAAACTTGGCATGAATACTCAATATGCCCAAAGTGAACACAGATGGAATTTGGGGAAAATTGACAGGAGCCGGAGGGAACCGCAGCGAAGAGGAAGGGGAGGAGGGAGGGCGGGGGCAACAGAGCAGGCACCTTAGTTTTGCCTCCTCCCAACCGCTGAGAAGGCAAGGCAAAGAGGTGCCTGCTCTGTTTAAGCCTTTCTCGCATGGGAGGAGGCTCGGGCAAACGGAGGCACCTGTCAGCGCCGGGCCCGTTTGTTAACTAACGGACCAAACCCCGCGCGCCATCAGATAAGAGCAGCATCTGGCGGGCTTTGAACTGGAACCGCTCTTTGAAGTGCCAGGCATCTTTCCTGAACTTTGATATGGAGGAGCCGATGGTCATCCCTGAGGAAGGAGCCCAGCAGGGGCGGGGCCGGGAGGCTTGGAAGAGACTCTGCATGGGAAAAAGTTAGTCTATCTTTGCTTGCCCTGGATTAAGGACCTATTAAACTACTTATCCTTCAGCATCGTTTGGAGTGAGCGTGGTTCATTAGACCCCCACTTGCCGGAGCTGACATAAAGAGATATTCACCACCTTCTACCGTGTGAAACCTTCCCGACCGTACCAGCCTTTACGAGATGTCTCACGCCGAGATGGATCTCCGCCCGACCTGCACCCGAGGACTTGGGTGAGGAAGAGGAAGCCGAGGAGGGTGGAGAAGGAGACGGCCGGAGCCCTGAAGGCGGCACCTCAGGTCGCAATCACGGGGATGGAGGACGAGATCGCCACAGCTCCCTGCCCCGGCAGCGAGAGACGTGACCGGCGCAAGAAGAAGCCACGCGGCCGGAGAGAGGACCCAGCTCTGGGCGGGTTTCCAGCCCAGCGGAATTGGGTTGGAAGTGCAGGTGTTCGCGCTGACCGAGGCGGTACAGAAGCTCCAGTCCCAGATGGCGTTGTTACTGAGCAGGCCGGAGAGCTGCCGTGGGCCCCCAGACGCCCGACCCCGAGGGGTGCGAGCCGAGCATCAGGCGGCGGGCCGACCGTCGGAAGAGTGACTTTCTGAGACAGTGGAGACGACTTCATCCCACCGAGGAGCTTCCACGTTCAACCCTGGGCCAGCTGACCAGAGCCAGGAGATGGCGGGAAGTCGAAGGAGCTGAAGGTAAACGGGGGACCCGCCAGCTCTTGCTTTGTCACGAACGTGCAGAACTTTATGCTAGACTATGGAGATTCATTCCCTTGGAGGGGGCAGGGTGTGCAGCCAAAGTTGGCTGAAGGAGGCGCGACAGACTGGCTGGTGCAGACTGACATTCAAGCCCCACAGCTAAGGCGGCTAGACGCTTAGCAGCCCTGCAAACCCCGTCGGGACCCCTTAGCTTGAAAAAGCCAAGGCCCAGCTGAAAAGGATTACCAGCCATATCTGTCTCTGGAATAACCCTATTCGCGCATGGGAAGATCCGACTGATCTTAGTCACAAAGCTGGAGATGCTTCAAGGCCAGCCTGAGGTCAGACATCCTTTGAGGGCCATGCACCGGGAAACCCCGAGACCTTAGAGAACTGGATAGTCTCGGCGGGAGAAAGTGCGGTATGAGCAGATGTCCACGGTACCGGGAGGGAAGAGTAGTGGCTCAGGCCCGATGGAAGGCCGGGCCCGAGGAAAGCATCACTCAAAACCGGTCGAGCAGCCGGAAGGGGCCAAGGAAAAGAGAGGAGCTTACTTCCGTGCGACCGAAGGCCCATCGGGCTGCGGGACTACCGGAAGGGTCTCCCACCGAAGCCAGAGAAGTCGCCAGGAGGCCAAGCCGACCCCGCCAGCCAAGACCCCAGCCCGGTGGCGCCGCAGCCGCTGAGAGACCGCGCAAGGGCGCCCAGCCTGCGAGAGGCGGATGAGCTGGAGGAGCTGAGATGGAGAAAGCAACCAATGGCTGGCGGAAACGACAACCTATCTGCTGTAGACGCCAGCGGCGGCAGGTCCGACCAACAGGGCGGTGAGTCTGATCCCTTGGCTGTGACACTTATAAATTTGATATCAAACTGTGGAACCCGGAGGGGCCCCAACCCATAGAGACAGTGGCCATGCTAGATAGTGGTTGCCTAGTGCTCGATGTCCCCAGCTGGCGAAGCAACTGGGGATAAAGCCCTAAGCCTTGATAGAACAGATCCTCTCTCCCAACTGATGGGTCCCCGGCCAATGGGAAGCCTGCCACCCACAAGACGGGAGAGATGGCCCAGATTGGGACCCACCAGGAGACCTGGAGATTTGTGATCTCCGCTTATGGCGCACCAGCCCGTAATCCTGGGGCCCTGGCTCGGCGAGGCGCAAAACCCGCAGGATCGATTGGGAGACAGGAGCGGTGTTCGACGGAGAGGCGCGCGGGTGAGAAATAGATGACCCTAGCGAAGACGGGGCCCCAAGCCAGAGGGAGCCAGTGGGGGCAGCAGAGAGCCAACCAACAAATATCCCGCGAGAGTACAAAGATTTGGAGAGGCCTTTAGCGAGGGAAAGTGACCAGCTACCCCCACCGGAAGTCGGACTGTGCGATTGAAATCGAAAAGGGCGCCAAGCCAAGCGAGTCAAAAGAACGCCCCTGTCCGAACCAGAAAGAAAGGCGCGAAGAGAATTCATTGACAAAACATGGACAGAGCTTTTATTGAAAAGTCTACGAGCCTGTTGGCGGCGCCGGGTCCTGTCCCACCCAAGGCGGACGTGCCCACTGCGACTGTGGATTTTGGATTACAGGCCTCATTAGCGATCGAGTCCCCTACCCTCTACCCCTGATGTCGGAGATACTGGCCCAGCTGGGGGTCACCAAGCTGGACATTCGGGAGGCGTTCTACCGATACGGTGAGAGACAGACTGCTGGAGAAGACGGCGTTCAACACCACCTGGGCCAGTACCAGTTCCGGGTCACGCCCAGTTCGGACTAAAAAGGCGCTCCGAAAATATTCCAGCAGTTCATTAACGAGATCTTCAGAGACTTGTTATACAAAGGGGAGTCTACCTGATGACGTGTTGATCTACTCACCGTCTGAACCAGAGCACGTTGAGCTGGACCGCGGAGGTCCTCAAGCCGACTATGGGAGAACCAACTCTTTGTCAAGCTTTCGAAATGTGAGTTCCACAGGCAGGAACTGGACTATCTGGGGTATCGACTCAACGAGGCTTGGCCATGGACCCTAGTAAAGTAAAAGATGTGCTCACATGGGAGGCGCCCGGACCGGCGACAGCTGCAGGGCTTCCTAGGGTTCGCCAATTTACCGGCAGTTCATCAGAACCGCAGAAATAGCGCCCCCTGACTGAACTGCTAAAAACCAAGGGCCTGGGAGGACGAAGAAAGCAAAGTCCCCAAGCGTAAGCTAAAGTGGACATCGCAGTGCCAGGAAGCCTTCGACAGCCCTAAAGCGGGCTTCATGGCCAGCCACTGCTGATGCACCCCAACCGACCGCCCGTTCACGGTACAGTGCGACGCCTCAGGCGGCCTAGGGCGGTCCTCCTGCAGCGGGATGAGGCACCCCGACGTGCGCCTACCTCTCAAGAAGTTTACGGGACAGAAAAATGCTGGCACGATGTGGGAAAGAAAAGAAGTGGATTCGCGGTCAGGGCAT
Source organism: Anolis apletophallus (assembly GCA_030556195.1). Taxonomy (NCBI): domain Eukaryota; kingdom Metazoa; phylum Chordata; class Lepidosauria; order Squamata; family Anolidae; genus Anolis; species Anolis apletophallus. Next base: position 8,872 of record JARBWK010001649.1, on the reverse strand, counting down.
CTTCACGCCTGGAGACACTTCCTAGAAGGCACCACTAAGCCCTTTGAGGTGTGGGCGGACCACAAGAACCTGGCGCGCTGGTCCCATAACGGCTCAACGCTAAACAACTGAGATGGGTGCAGTTCTTCAGCCGGTTCAACTTCGAACTGAAGTACCTGCCTGGGCAAAGAATGTGCTTGCCGACACCCTGTCCAGGATGCCCGAAATTTACTTACTCGGCGCCCGGAGGAAGTGGGGCACAGTGTTCACCGCCAACTGGGTCTGGTGGCCCGCACAGGCAGCTGCCAAGCCGCCCGCCTCAGCGGTCCCGGATCCCCGAACTCTTGGTCGACCTGGCGGCCGCGCGGGGATGATGCCTGGCTAAAGACCACCAAGATGACCTCACTCAGGCAGGAGGAATCTGGTACTACAAGGACAAGCTGTGCGTCCCGCAGGCCCAGAGGGGCCGATCTAGGCCAAGCACACGACTCCAAGCTGTCGGACCACTTCGGCCCTCACCAAGACCCTAAAGCTTCCTAGCGTGGCAGTTCTGGTGGCGGCGATGCGAAAAAGACACCAATGACTATATTTCCCGAATACGACGTCTGCGCGAACAAGCCAAAGACAGGCCGACCACGGGGTTGTTGCAGCCAGTAGCCGTTAGCTGAGCCCTGGGCCGAGATCGCCATGAGGACTTCTGATCGACCTCCCACCCAGCGGGGTTCACCACTGGATGGTGGTGGACCTCTTCTCAAGCAGGCCCACTTCGTCCCCCTCGACAGCTCCACGCCCTTCCAGTTGAGCTGCCTGTTCACACCACGTCTTCAGACTCCACGGCTGCCCACGCCGCGTAGTGAGTGACCGTGGGCCGCAGTTCACGTTGAAGTTCTGGAAGGCGTTCCTGGCGGGGCTGGGGTCTGGACGGGCCCTCAGCACCGCTTTACACCCGGAGGGACGAACAACGGAGAGGGTCCACGAACCCTACAACAGTACCTCGGTACTACTCCACCTATCAGCAAGACAACTGGGCAGAGCTGCTGGGCGTGGCGAGTACTGCTACAACAACTCCGAACATTCATAGACGGGGCCTCCCCCTTCCGGGTCGTCTCCGGGCGAGACTTCCCCCCCTTCCCGGCTGCGGACCCGGTGGCAGACTCGGCCACGCCGCCGACCGACTGGGGTGCCAAAGTCGCCGCCGCTTGGCCGCAGATCCAGGCCGCCCTCCGCCAGACCCGGGACTCCTACAAGCTGTACGCAGATAAGAAAAGGGGCCCTAGCCACATACACAGTTGGGGACCGCGTGTTCCTGTCCACCAAGCATCTCAAGTCTACACAGCAGTCTCGCAGGTTTGCTAACAAGTTCGTGGGACCCCTCCGGGTGGTGGAAGTTGTTAACCCCGTGGCGGTTAAGCTGGGCCTTACGCACACCTGGCGCAAGGTCCACCCTGTCTTCCATGTGAGCCTGCTCAAAGAAGCGGTGACCGACCGGAAGTGGTCCGTGTCGGAGGACGCTCCGGTGCCTATCATGGTGGGGCCCCACACCCACTTTGAGATTCGGGAGGTTTTGGACTCGCGGCGCCACAAGGGCCGCCTCAGTTACTTAGTGAAGTGGACTGCCAAAGACTTACAACCCGAGTGGGTGCTGGCCCAACACGTGAGAGCCCCAAGACTGCTGAAAGCCTTTCATGCTGCCTTCCCTGCCAAGCCGGGACCCTGATTCTCTCCCCTCCCCTTGTTCTTCTCTCCCTTGCAGGTGCCCGCTTTTCGGAGGGGCACTATGTCAGCGCCGCTTGGCCCGTTTGTTGACCTAACGGACCAAAGCCATCAGATAAGAGCAGCATCTGGCGGGCTTTGAACTAGAACCGCTCTTTGAAGTGCCAGGCATCTTTCCTGAACTTTGATATGCGGAGAGCCGGATGGTCATCCCTGAGGAAAGAGGGGCCAGCAGGGGCGGGCCGGGGAGCTTTTGAAGACTCTTGCGTGGGAAAAAGTCAGTCTATCTTTGCTTGCCCTGGATTAAGGACCTATTAAACTACTTATCCTTCAGCATCGTTTGGAGTGAGCGTGGTTCATTAGACCCCCCTTGCCGGAGCTGACAGCACCTCTGGGGCCTTGCCTTCTCCCAACCCACGGGTTGGGAGAAGGCAGGCCAGAGAGGCGCCTGCTCTGTTTGCCTGAGCCGTTCTCGCATGTGGGGAGGCTCGGGCAACGGAGCAGGCGCCTCTGAGTTTTGCCTTCTCCCAAACAGTGGTTTGGGAGAAGGCAGGTGGAAATTGGCTCGCTTTGCCCGAGCCTCTCTCGCATGCAGAGGGAGGCTCGGGCAAACGGAGCAGGCGTCTGCCCTGCCTTCTCCCAAACAGCGGTTTGGGAGAAGGCAAGCCCCGAGATTGGCTCCGCTTTCCCAGTTCTCCCTCACAAGTGGAGGGAGAGCCTGGGGAACAGGCCCTGCCTAGGAGTCGGGTTTGGGCGGCTCGCCTCTTCCACCAGGTTCCGCGGAAGACACGAGCCGAGCCGGACAAACTCGGTTCCCAGGCAGGTCCTGGGCCCTGCGTGGAGCCGTTTTCCCGGTTCGCGCCAGGTTCCCGCCTCCTCCTCCTCCTTCTGTGGGCTCACTTCTGGAGGAGCAGGAGAGCGTCACCCGGCCCCTCCCCTCCTGAGCCTCCCCTGCCTCTCTAGGTCTAGGTCCTAGAGAGGGTTGTGCCCCCATCCGCTGTTCTGCAATCGGCTGGTGTGCCGCGGGGAAAACCTTGGAGGGGAAGAAAGGTGGAGGAAGAGGTTTTCTTGCGGCACACCAGCTGATCGCTCACGGCACACTAGTGTGCCAAGGCACAGCGGTTGAGAAAGACTGGTCTATGGCATTGCATGTTTCCCATGTATATGTGCATTGCAATCCGCCCTGAGTCCACTGCGGGGTGAAAAGGGCAAAATATAAATACTGTAAACTAAAAAAAATCTCCAGGAAGTCATATCTTGAAAGCCATAGAAATTGACAAATATAGCTTTATTAGCTTACCTCTTGTGACACTGATTTCCATAGTGTAACTATGCAACTGTGTAAAGAATACTTCTATCTGTTCTGGATGAATGAATAAATAACAACAACAAAAAAGAGAGAGAAATGCATATTCACAGTAGAGTTAATGCAGTTTCACAACACCTAACCTCCTGTGGCTGAATGCTTTGGCATCCTGGAATGTGTAGTTTGGTGAGGGATCAGCACCCTTAGGAAGAAAGTTAAAGATTTTGTAAAACTACAGTTCCCAAGATCCCACAGCACTGAGCCAGGGCAGTTAAAATTGTGTCAAAATGCATTAATTCTATAGTGTAGATCAGGCCTGGGCAAACTTTGGCCCTCCAGGTGTTTTGGGCTCAAACTCCCACAATTCCTAACAGCCTACCGGCTGTTAGGAATTGTGGGAGTTTGAGCCCAAAACACCTGGAGGGCCAAAGTTTGCCCAGGCCTGGTGTAGATGTACAAAGCACACTGGAAAGCAACTTATTCTATATATATAACCATATAAACAAATGGAATTTGTCCCAGCCTGGAACATGAGTATCTTTATATATAAAAAGTGAATGGTCGTGCAACGGGGCAAATAGACACGAAAACTATAAGCCCCAGAACCACCAAACTCCCCAAACATATTCCCCCCATGGCACAAGGTACCTACAGGGCACAAAAAACCCGGCCTCCCTACCTCGCAACCCCCCGAAATACAGTCCCCAAAAAATGCCCTTTGCCAGGCATAGCAGCGCATAGTGAATGGCAATGGCCTCCTTACCCACGAGGGGAGGGGAGGGGAGGGGGAAAGCACTGCTTCACAATGCTGGCAGTGCACTCAACCCTCCCCCCCACAAACCCAGCCCCTCGCCCTCAACCCTCGCTCACCAGATCGTCCTCCTTCTCCATGCCGGCGCGGTTGCTAAAGGGGGAGCTTCACCACGCCGGCGGAGGCGCCATGCCCGCCTCTTCCACCGCCTCCTTGCCCTCCTTTGCCACCTCCCTGCCGCTCCCGGAAAGGGGGGCCGAAGGGGAACCTTTGCCCCGCGACAGCAGCACCATGGCCGCCTCCTCCGCTGCCTCCTCGGCCTCCTCCGCTGCCTCCCAGCTGTTCCCGGACCCGGGCCGTGCGGTCTCTCTCCCTCTCCCTCTCTTGATCTCTATGTGTCTCGCGCTCCCGCGAAACACACACAGACCTAGAGAGAGAGGGGCAAAGAGACCAGCGAACCCGCAAAGACGGAGAAGCAAGCTGCCCTTTTCCCGGGCCCCTCTCTCTCCTCTTCGCCCCGCCATCCTCCCTTGATTGAAGGAAGGAGGGCAGGGAGAGGAGGAGAAAGAGATGCCTGGGAAAAGGGCAGCATCCCTCACACCTCTACCGGGATCGACAAAGAACCCGCCGGAGCAAGGAAGGCCCTGGCAGCAACGGAGCCGGTGAGAAGGAGGAGAGGCTACGTTCTTCCCCCTCTCGCTGCACTTTCCTCCGCCTCCGCCTCCTCCTCCTCCTCGCCGACTTCGTTACCGCCAGGCCCTTCCTCGCTCCGGCGGGTTCTTTCTCCATCCCGGCAGAGGCGAGAGGGAACCTGCCCTTTCCCAGGCATCTCTTTTCCTCCTCTCCCTGCCCTCCTTCCTTCAATCAAGGGAGAAAGGCGGGCGAAGAGGAGAGGAGGTGCCCGGGAAAGGGCACCTTCCTTCCCCCTCTTCGCCGGGTTTGCGCGATCTCCCCCTCTCTCTAGGTCTGTGTGTCTCCCGAGAGCGCGAGACACATACAGATCGAGAGAGAGCCGGCCCGGGTCCAGAAACAGCTGGGAGGCAGCGGAAGAGGCCGAGGAGGCAGCGGAGGACACGGCCACGGCGCCGCCGTCACGGTGGCGAAGGCTCCCCTTTGCCCCCCCCCTTCCGGGACCGGCACGGAGGTGGCGAAGAAGGGCGAGGAGGCAGTGGAAGAGACGGGCATGGCACCGCAAACACAAACAGCCACAGTGAAGTGTGGCCGGGTCAGCTAGTAGTATCTGAATTTAAATCATATGTTTTACTTTGTAATCATTCATATATTTGACAGATACATATACAGTAGGTACAATGAAATTCACTTAGCAGGGCTATAAAGGAAATACAGTTCTTGCGTTACAAACACACGCTAACTCAAAGAGTTCCTGGTAAAGTCCGGAGTATCCAAAGAAAATATATAGTTCGCTGGGTAGAAGCCAAAAGAAGTCAAACAATCTATACTGGGAATTCAATATTTTGCCTTACTCCTCAGCGGGATAATTAATAGGTAGATCAAATGTCTGGGATGGTCCGGAGAATAGACAATTGGAGGGTGTGTTTGTCCTGGCGTCTGTATTGAGTCAATGAGAATCTGTGCTCCCACCAATGGGGTATTTGTAATCCGCAAGGTCTGAAGATTTCACACTGCAAGGGCTGTATTCCATTCCTGTTTAGGCAATGTAAATATTGGTTTTCCAAAGGCAGCGTAGATGTACCCAGAGAAAGAGAAAAGCTTAAATTTCTGCAAAACATGCATTATTGTATGCATCTCTGAGAGGCCTTTCTTTTTGTAGTGTTATCTCTCACTTCCTTGATTTGCGCTTTCTTTACCTTCTCAACAGTTTAGTTGCATTCCATATCTGCTGAACATCCACAATTCAATCATTTGGGGATTTCCTGCTGCCCTTTGGGTTTCCCCATAAATGTCTTTTTTTTAAACACTTCTCCAAACCAGAAGGTTCTCTTAAGTTTCCTGATACTTTCCTCTTGTGTTGGGATGAAGCTCTGTTGACTACCTGAGGAGCCACATTTAGAGACAAAAGGGGATAATCTTGTACTGCTGAGGCCAAATTCGGATGTGGAAGTAGGCATTGTGAAGGTCTATCAGCGTAAACCAGTCTCCATTCAACAGAAACTGCAGGATGATATGGAAAGTGAGCATTTTGAACTTTTCCAGTCAAAAACATCTTATACTGGTGAACATTCTGACCAATAGCAAAGCAATTGTGATGTCGTAACCGAACCCTGTCTTTATAATTAACACATATAATGTTCCTTTGAGTGGGAATGAAAAGGAGTTTTGTTGTTGCTGTTAACTGCCTTCAAGTAAACTTGGATTTATTGAGATCCCATAAATGAAAAGCCTCCAAGTCCTTCAGATGCAAACTCAAGTCCCATCTACACTGCCATATAATCCAGTGTCTGAACCCAGATTATCTGTTTTGAACTGGATTATATGAGACACGGACATATAATCCAGTTCAAAGCAGATAGTCTGGATTCAGAAACTGGATTATATAGCAATGTAGATGCAGCCTCAGGGCCATAATAATAATAATAATAATAATAATTTATTTCTAACCCGCATCCATCTCCCCCAAGGGGACTCGGAGTGGCTTACATGGGGCTGAGCCCGAGCAACAAATCACAGAAAATATCAAAACATCAGAAAACAATATACACAATAAAACAATAAAAATACATCTTTGAAAATACAACAACATAGATGAATCTAAAACAGAAACGATAGGGCAAGCCACATGTATATATAAAGTGTTTAAAAACTCGAGGGAGATAACTGGAGTAGTGCCAAAACATAAAGGGTCACATAGGGGGAAGAGGTCTCGGCAAAAACAGGGCATTTGGGAGTCTAATCTCCAACGGCCAGGTGGAAGAACCAGGTTTTCAGTTGTTTCTTAAAGGATTCCAGTGAGGGGGCGTTCCTAATCTCTCCCGGGAGGGAATTCCAAAGTCGGGGGGCCATGGAGGAGAAGGTTTTCTCCCTAGTGCTCACAAGCCGGGTCTGTGAGACTGACAGGTGTGAAAGGAGGGCCTCCCCTGAGGAGCAAAGGGCTCGAGCTGGTTCATGGGAGGAGAGCCAGTCACGAAGGTAGGCGGGTCCCAAACCGTTTAGGGCTTTATAGGTAATCACCTGCCCCTTGAATTGGGCTCGGAAAATAAATGGCAGCCAGTGGAGCTCTTTAAACAGGGGGGTCAACCACTCCCTGTAACCTGCCCCAGTTATTAATCTAAACACTATTACACAAAGGCAATAATAATAATAATAATAATAACTTTATTTCTTGTGAGTCGCCCTCCACCGCTGGTGCTCCGGGCGACTTACATCATTAAAAAAACACAGGTACATCAATTAAAAACACATGTACAGAGAGCCATGAAACATATCAAAATATATTTTAGACATCAAAGGACTGTAGCAATTCACATTCAGGAACCAGTTATTAATCTGGCAGCCAAGTGTTGGACAAGTTGAAGTTTCCGGGCTGTCTTCAAGGGAAGCCCCACGTAGAGTGCATTGCAGTAATCCAATCTAGAGGTATCCAAGGCGTGGACCACCATGGTCAAGTCAGACTTCACGAGGTATGGTCGCAGTTGGCGCACGAGTTTTAACTGTGCGAAGGCTCTCCCAGCCACTGCCGACACCTGAGCATCAAGCGTCAGCGCCGAATCTAAGAGAACCCCCAAACTGCGGACCTGTGACTTCAGGGGAAATGTAACCCCGTCCAGCACAGGTTGCCACCCAATACCCCGGCCATGGCTTCCTTGATTGAGTCCATCCATCTGGAATGCATTCTCTTCTCCTACTGTTTTGTAACTGTATAAAACTATTGTCTTTTCTAATGAGTCATGCCTTCTCATGTACGGCCAAAGTATGACAAGCTTCAGTTTGGTCATATTGGCTTCTAGGGAAAGTTCACACCTGATTCATCCTAGGACCCATTTATTTGTCTTATTAACAGTCTGCAATATTGGCAGAACTATGCTCAGTAGAAATACTTCAGGAGTGAAAAATTGGTTTGTTCAATCTGGTTGTTGGATCTTGGAACTTTCAAAAAAAAATTCTTAAAAAGGAGATCCAACAAGCATTTGCCCTTTCTTGCCTTGCAGGGGGTGTGTGCAATCACTATGTAAATAAAACAAAAACATCAATTATAGATTGATTCATGTGAAATGGGTGGGTGTTATACAAGCATGTGTCACAGTGGGAGATGAGGATAAGTATAGATAAAATTAGCCGAATTAAGCAGTAACCAACCAACCAAATACACAAAAAAACTCATTACTCACTCATTCATTCAAGCTTTGCTGCCACCAGTCTATACAGTCCATACATAATAAATTTAATTATGGAGAAGCCCCAGAGAACTGAAGAGATCCGAATCTTTTTACAGAATACTGAGCTAAATGCACCTGTTTTACTCTTTAACAGATTTTCTGATGTTTTATGCAAATAAGGATGCATCTGCACTGTAGAATTAATGCATTTTGATTTATTTATTTATTTATTTATTTATTTATTTGCCGTATTTATATCCTGTTGTTCTCATCCTGAAGGGGACTTAGAGTGGCTTACAGCAGTGTTTCCCAACCAGTGTGCCGGGGCACACTAGTGTGCCGTGAGCGATCATCAGGTGTGCCGTGGGAAATTGGAACCTCCAGGAAGGGGGGGGGGAGAGTCTAGTGTGTTGAAGTATAAAAACCCTAAGAAACCTACCTCTATAAAGGCCCCCTCCCCACCCGTTGTCTACTTGGTCTCTCCCTCTCCAACCCTTTCCCCAAGTAGAGACCTCCTCTTGCCTCCTGGGGGTTCTGTGTGGGAAGTTTCACCCAGTTCTATCATTGGTGGGGTTCAGAATGCTCTTGATTGTAGGGGAACTATAAATCCCAGCAACTACAACTCCCACATGTCAAGGTCTATTTCCCCTGAACTCCATCTATGCTCATATTTGGGTATATTGAGTATTCATGCCAGGTTTTGTTCTTGTCCAACATTGTTTGGGTCCACAGTGCTCTCTGGATATAGGTGAACTACAACTCCAAAACTCAAGGTCAATGCCCACCAAACGCTTATAGCATTTTCTCTGGTTATGGGAGTTCTGTGTG
>JARBWK010001648.1:0-17974 GCA_030556195.1 Anolis apletophallus | reverse complement strand
CAACAATACTGCCAGAGTGGCTTACAGTGTACATATAACAATATTGCTGGAGCGGCTTACAACAAACTGAAAAGACAGCAATTAACATTACAACATATACGCAATATTGTTAGTAATATTGCATGTAATACAAATATATAAATTATAATATATAATTATTGTATCACACATTATCATTGGCAGTATTATACTGTGTGGTACAATACAACACCACCAATACCAAATGCATATACCACATACCATACCATAATCATATTATTATTATTATTACATTACAATTATTATACTATAACATAATACAATATATTGACATTATATTATATCAAATAATGCAACGCTTATATTATATTATATATTATTATATTATATTATCTTTAAAATAATAAATAACATTATTTATTTTAAACAAAATAGAATTACTTATTTAAATAAATAATTCTAGAAATCATTTTAAACAATTATTTTTAGAATTATTATCTAGTTAGGAACAGCAAGTTAATGAAGCCTTACTGTCAATTCAGGCCATACACAATGTCCAATGAGCTGAGGCCTAGTCGGGAGAATCAAGTTAATGAAGCCTTACTGTCAATTCAGAGCGTCCCAGCTTCCCAGTAAGTGAGGGCTAGTTAGGAAATCAAGTTAATGAAGCCTTACTGTCAATTTTGTGGCGTGGTCTGTGATTTTTGTAAATTTTCGGTTGGAAGTGATTTGGTGTTTGTGTTGGGGATTGGCTCAGGCCTTTTCCTTATTCTGTTTTGGCAGTTTATTATGGATCGGAATTTTCATGTTGGCTGGCCAGTGCAGCAGTTATGCAAATCCGCCCTTATTGGCAGCCAATCATGTTGTTCAGAATGTAGAGGCTGGGTGAGTCTTTTGGCTGCCCCGGAGGATGCTGGTAAATGTAGTTTTATTTTTTACTCGTTGTTTTGGGGCCTTTAGGTCTTCGGGGAAAGTTTCTTTGCTACAAAGCGTACCTTGCTTTGAGAGGCCTATTTCTGTTGGCAAGTATTGTGTTTCTCGTTGTATGGTTTCTTTGTTTGAGGTATACATCACATGACGTGAACCCATTTATATAATAGATTATTCCAATTTCTATACTGCCCCTCCCCAAAGGCTAAGAGTGGTTTACAACATCCAAACCCATACACAACTGTAAACAATAACATTTAAGACAGTTAAAAATAGCATTGGAATATCATGGATAGCTGAGACCGAAAGCCTGCCGAAAAAGAGTTGTTTTTGCAAGCCCTCCGGAAGGAAGGCAACTCTCTTAATTGCTCGCACCTCTTCAGGAAAGGCATTCCAAAGATTCGTGCCACAACTGAGAGGCTTTTTTAAGCCTAGTTGATGATAACTGGTAAGTCCAGACATTAGTGACTTTGAGGAGGTTGCAATCTTCTGACCGTAGTGATCTCTGGGGAGCATAGGGGGTAAGGTGGGCCCTCAGGTACACTGGCCCTAGACCATACAAGGCCTTAAAGTTTAAAACCAACCCTTTGAACATGATCCAGTACTCTATTGGAAGCCAGATCAATTGCTGCAAGATTGAAGTAATAAGAGCCCCATCGAGCAGTCGGGCAGCAGCATTTTGCACTAACTTAAGTTTCCGTATCACGGACAGAGGAAGGCCAATGTAGAGGGCGTTACAGTAGTCCAGTCTTGAGATGACCATCGCCTGGATCACCGTAGCTAGGTCATTCCCGGATAGGTAAGGCAGTTTTTCCCAACCTTTTTTGTGCCGCGGCACACATTTTACATTTGCAAAATCCTGGGGCACACCACCCACCAAAATGACACAAAATGACACTCTAACACAGTCATACATATAGTTAATATGTTTTTAAATGTATTTATACACTCAGCGGGTAAGCTGGGCCTGTTTAGATGAACACTACATTGATATCCTGGCAGAAAGACACAATACATATAGTTAATATGTCTTTAAATGTATTTATACACTCAGTGTGAAAACTGGGCCTGTTACGATGACCACAACATAGATATCCTGGCAGGAATGGCAGACACAAACTTCCCACACAGAACTCCCGTAACCAAGAGAAAATGCTATAAGAGTTTGGTGGGCATTGACTTTGAGTTTTGGAGTTGTTGTTCACCTACATCCATAGAGCACTGTGGACTCAGACAATGTTGGATCAGGACCAAACTTGGCATGAATACTCAATATGCCCAAATATGAATGCAGATGGAGTTTGGGGAAAATAAACCTTGACATTTGGGAGTTGTAGTTGCTGGGATTTATAGTTCCCCTACAATCAAAGAGCATTCTGAACCCCACCAATGATAGAACTGGGCCAAACTTCCCACACAGAACCCCAGGAGGCAAGAGGGAGGTCTCTACTTGGGGAAGGGGCGGGCCTTCCCAATGCATGCAGAGGAGAGAGACCAAAGTAGACAACGGGTGGGGAGGGGGATTGTAATTTTGTGCCTTTATCGAGGTGTGGGTTTCTTGGGGTTTTTATGCTTCACACACTAGACTCTCCCCCCTCCCTCCTGAAGGTTCCAATTTCCCACGACACACCTGATGATTGCTAACGGCACTAGTGTGCCCGGCACACTGGTTGGGAAACACTGAGGTAAGGTACCAGCCACCTAGCCTGTTGGAGATGGAAAAATGCAGATCTGCTGACAGCGGCGACCTGGCCTCCATTGTCAGCAGTGGGTCTGCTAAGACCCCAGGCTTTTCACAGAGAGGGCGACAGGCGTGATGCCTCGCCATCCAGGGTAAGCAGCCGGATGTCTCCCCACCTGGGGCGACCCAGCCAAAGGATCTCCGTCTTCGATGGATCCACCCTCAGCCGGCTGGCCACAGCCACCAAGTAACGCTCAAAGGCACTGATGGAAATTATCAGGTATGAGTCGGCCGGCCCTCCATCCTCAGGACAAGCTGGGTGTCATCCAGCATACTGATGACTCTCCAGGCCAAAACTACGCACCAGTCGGGGCAAGTGGTCGCAAATAGATGTTAAATAACAGATCTCTGACGTTTCACCTGCATCTCGGTAGGCATCCTCAGAGGTTGTGAGACTTCACAACCTCTGAGGATGCCTGCCATAGACGCAGGCAAAACGTCAGGAAGAATGCTTCTAGAACAGGGCTGTCCAACTTCTACCGGCCCAGGGGCCTGAATTCCGGTCACTGATGACCTGGGGGGCTGTAGGGTCTGCCCCTGGCTCTGCCCTCGCCCCCGGCTACACCCCGCCCCCAGCTCCGCCCTCTCCCCTCGCCCCTTATTTTTATTTAATACTAAATATATCTAATTCCATCCTCCCTCCCCCTTATTTTAATGTATCCCATCTCCCCTTATTTCATCTTTAAATATATTTAATTTTATATTTGTACGTGAGGAGATGGGGAGGGAAGAGGAGCCCCCCTGCCCGCCTACCTTTTCCTAACGCGCAGGATCCAGGAGTGCCTGGACGACGACGAGAGGCGACGACCGACTGAGTCGAAGAAGGTCCCCTAATCACGCTGTGGGCCTCAGCGATCCAGTAGTAGAGTAGCCGAAGAGTATCGCGAGAATACGCAATCCACACGGGATTTCGCTGTCAACGCTGGCGTGATCTCGCGCTGACAGCGAAATCTCGTGTGGATTGCGTATTTCCGCGATACTTGCTCCGAACCCGGCCCGGGCCGCCAGTTGGACAGCCCTGTTCTAGAACATGGCCATATAGCCTGAAAAACGTGTTATCTTAAAACGAAATAACAAATATCATTGTCCTTGTATGTCTTCATATAAGTTTGAAACATGCCAGTGGGACACCCACCCACGCGTGGACTGCCATCAGAGGCAAGGGAGGGAGGAAGGAAGGATTTCGGGAAGGCCTTCGACAAGGTCCCTCATGACCTCCTGGCAAGGAAACCAGTCCAATGTGGGCGAGGCAAAACTATGGTGAGGTGGATCTGGAGTTGGTTAAGCGGACGAACCCAGAGGGTGATTCTCCCCAAGGCTTCCTCTTCATCCTGGAAAGAAGGGAGGAGCGGCGTGCCATCAGCAGGGCGCCATCCTGGGCATCCCGGTCCTGCTCAGGATCTTCATTCATGACTTACACAAGGGTTCTTCCTCCCGCCCTGGACGTTCAACCATAGATAGATACAGGGGCGGTCTGCCCATTACGAACTACGCGCTCAGCGTAGCGCTGCTGCCACCTGGGAGGCGCGCGCCCCGCCGGCCCCGCTGCCCTGCCGCGCCGCCGCCTGCCCCGCACCGCTGTAGAAGCTTCTGCGCATGTGCGAAAATCTCCGCGCATGCGTACTGTTTTCAGAGCGCGCCTCCAGCTTTTGAGCCAGTGCACATGCGCGCAAATTCGCGCATGCACACCGGGCTCCAGAGCGTGACTCACGCTTGCGAGCCATGGGGGCAGCACATAAATAATTTTCTTCCCCCGGAATTGGTAGGACCGCCCCTGGATAGATTAGATAGATAGACAGACAGACACACACACACACACATCCCATTTACCTCTCTTCCAAGAGAACCTCTGATGATGCTTACCATAGATGCAGGCGAAATGTCAGGAGAGAATGCTACTAGAACATGGCCATGCAGCCCCCAAAACTCACAGCAAGCCAGTGATTCCAACCATGAAAGCCTTTGACAACCCACATTCAAAGGCCCCCCAGCATGTGGCCATCTAGTCTCTGTCTAAAAGCTTCCAAGGAAGGAGCTTTCATTGGTGACCGAGGCAGAGAGTTCCACTGCTGAACAGCTTTTCTTACAGTCGAGGGGTTCAGGTGGAATCTCCTTCCCTGTTCTTTGTTTGAACCCATGTTTCCACTGAGTCCAGAGGCAGCAAAGGTGCCGGAAGGGAGGCAAAGCCAAGAGCAGCCAGGCCAAGGTCTGCTGGCGCCATCCCACGTTGGTGCATCATCGTTCCATCAGCGGCTCTTCCGCAGGGCGATCATTCTGCTTGACAAGGCCTGGTCTTGGATGCCTTGCACATGGGACGCCTGGTGGCAACGCGCTTTGTCCTTGGCTGGGCGCCTTCCCTCTTGGACGAGGGGACGTGGCTGGGCGTCCTGTCCTCCCTCCTGCAGCGGGATCGGTGTTGGCCGAGCGCTTCCAACGTCTCCTGGCAGGTTCCCTCAGCCAAGAAAGCTCTCTTTGTGCCTCTGGGCCTGAGCATGCATCCTCTGCATGCTCTGCGGGTGCCACTGCACCCACCTGACCCTACGGAGAGGCCTCCACTGCCTGCAAGCAGCTTGCTTCAGGTAGAGTCATAACATCCTCGATTTGGAAGAGACCCCAAGGAGGACCATCCCGCCCGGATTAACCTCTTTTGGTGCCCTAGGCCACAATTTGGAATTACGCCCCCAAACCAATCTCTACCGCGCACCCCCCACACACACATTCCTTCATTCCGCCTACCTCTCCTCTCTCACCGATGTGCTGCGTGCGGAGGGCCAGCAAGGCCTCGCCCAGGCCCGGCTCGGCGCCCTTGTGCAGCTGGGCCAGGCAGGGAGCCGCTCCCAGGCCCCTTCCCAGCCCCAGGAACATTGGGGGAGGAGGCAGAGGTGCTCGCGCCCTCCTGCTACGCACACATGCCCGCCAGCGGCCCCGGGGCGAGACTTCCTTTCGCGTCCTCCTCCTCCTTGCCCCGCCCTCCTTCCTTGGGCACGAGGAGGATGAGGCAGAGGGAAGCCCCGCCCCAGGGCCGCGGGCGGGCATGCTGCGGCAGGAGGGCACGCAGCGCCTCTGCCTCCTTCCCCCGTTCCTGGGTGCCGCGCATGGGCGGCAGCGGGCCCAGGGGCTTCCCTTCCTTCCTCCTCCATGCGCAGCACCCAGGAACATGGTGGAGGAGGCAGAAGCGCCCTCCCGCCGTCCGCGCATGCCCGCCAGTGGCCCCGGGCGGGCTTCCCTTCGCCTCCTCCTCGCCCTCTTTCCTTGACAAGGGGACGGGGGCGATGGCGAGGGAGGGCACCATTCCTTCCTCCCCCGCCCCTCGCAGTGCTCTCCCCCCGCCCTCCCCCGAGAGAGAGAGAGAGAGAGAGAGAGAGAGAGAGAGTCATCATGCTGCACATTGCGGTTTTGTTTGAAAATTTTTTTGGCCTTGATCTGGCCCCCCCTAGGCCTGCGCCCATAGGCCATGGCCTAGTGTGGCCTTATGGGTAATCCGGGCCTGCCTAAGGCTGAGTGGAGTCTATTTTCATAGAATCCTAGAGTTGGAAGACACCTGACGGGCCACCATGCGGTCCAACCCCATTCTGCCAGGACAACCGCATTCAAAGCATCCCCGACAGATGGCCACCCAGCCTCTCAAAGCCTCCAAAGAAGGAGCCTCCACCACACTCCTGGGCAGGGAGTTCCACTACTGAACAGCTCTCACAGCCATGTTCAGATGGAATCTCCTCTCTTGAATCTCCGAAAAGTTATGAGTTCAAAGCCAGCCTGGGTCGGAGTGAGCTTCCAGCCAATTGTGTAGCTTGTTGTCGACCTTTGCAACCCAAAAGACAGTTGCACCTGTCAAGTCGGAAATTTAGGTACCACCTATGTGTGGGGAGGCTAATTTAACAAATTCTGAGGCCATAAAAAAATCTCCAGCAAAAACATGCGGGAATGCGGAAAGTACTTTATTTATGTGCTTTATGTATATTCCGCTCTTCTCACCCCGAAGGGGACTCAGAGCGGGTTACAGGTACACATGCTTAGCAGACAATCCCTGCCATTTCCACATACACACATATAGACGAACAGAGGCAAACTCTGGCCACCGGGAGCTGGCACTCCCCATCTCCCAGCGTTCCCAGCGTCCCTTGTTGTTCCTTCCGCATTCCTCAGCGTTCCTGGAGCTCTTTAATGGCCTCATAATTCAGTCAAAATTTGCCTCCCACTTAATGTGGGACCTTTATCTCCTACTTGACAGATGTAACCGTCTTTCGGGCTGCAAAGGTCGACAGCAGGCTAGACTTAAAGGTCGAGCACCCACCTCGACGTGAGCAGGCCTCGAATTCATGACCTACTGGTCAGAGAGATCTTATGCAGCTGACACTTAGCCAGCTGCGCCACATTCCTGGTGCTTCATCAGTGTCGTGGATGGACGGTGAAGCGACAGCCCCCTTGGTGGCCAGAAAAAAATGTTAAATAGCCTCTGACTGTTTGTCTATATGTGTTGTGTGGCTATAGCAGGGCCGCCCATGAAGTCAATTGCTATCGACCAGTCAATCGCGGTGCCAAAGCAGGTCGATCACGCAGCACCTTCCTTCCGCGCACCTTTCTTCCTTCCGTGCCGCGCAGCGCTCCTTTTGTGCAGCGCACCTTCCTGCTGCCCTTCTTCTCCTTCCGTCCTCAGGCACTGAGGATGCGGGCGGGGGAGTCGCCTCAGGGGGCTGCATGACGAAGGGAAGATGTGCCACGCGGAAGGAAGGTGCGCGGTGCTCCTTCCTTCCGTGTGGCGCACATTTCCAGCTGCCCTCCTTCTCCCTCCCTCCTCAGGCACTGAGGTTGGAGGAGGGGAAGTCGCCTCATGGGGCAGCATGACGAAGGGAAAATGCGCCACATGGAAGGAAGGTGCGTCGCGCGAAAGGAGCGTGGCGCACCTTCCTTCCTTCCGCGCGCATCTTCCCCTTTGTCATGCTGCCCCCTGAGGTGACTCCCCTGCCTCCATCCTCAGTGCCTGAGGAGGGAGGGAGAAGGAGGGCAGCAGAGTAAAGGAGGGGGTGGGCGCCCATCCCGCGCATGTGCTTGTGGAGCCTGCGGCAGCGCGCAAAGACAAGCCACGAGGGAGGACAACCAGAAGGAGGCTTTGGCAGCCATGTTCTGCCAAAGCCTCCTGCGACTGCGAGGAGTTCATCTGCTTGGCCACATTGATCAGCATTTAATGGCCTTGCAGCTTCAAGGTCTGTGTGCTTCCATTCTACCAGTTTATATCTCTGGTATTACGTCAGGGTGGGAAAAGGGAGTCTTGTCTGGGTGCATTTTTTAATGTCCTATTGGCCACATTGATCAGCATGGAATGGCCTTGCAGTTGAAAGGTCTGGCTTCTTTCTGCATATTTATATATCTGTGGCGTAATGTCCAGGGTGGGAGAAGATGTATGTTGAATGCTTGAGGCTGGCTGTCAGCAGCTACTGTCCGGACTATGCATCCCTGGCTGAATCAATTCATTTAATTGCACACAAAAAAAGGAAATAATTATTTATTATGTGTGTTGTGCAATATTGGCTTATTCAGTTATGCAAGGTACATCAACATATATTGTACATACAAAGAATCCTTAATAAATTAGAAAATAGTTATACGTTTTACTTTTCTGTGTAGGTAGACCTTTGTGACTTGGTTGTTTTATCTCGCATGCTGGAAAAGTGTGGGCACCCCTGGTCTATAGCACTGAATGTTTGCCATGTATGTGTACATTGTAATCCGCCCTGAGTCCCCTGCGGGGTGAGAAAGGGCGGAATATACAGTAAATACTGGAAATAAATAAAGTAATAAATAAATAAATAGTGCAATGAACCCCTATTGAAACGGAGAACTTCTGCTCCAAGAATACTACAGAGTCATTCTAGAGCAGTGTTTCCCAACCAGTGTGCCGGGGCACACTAGTGTGCCGTGAGAGATCATCAGGTGTGCCGTGGGAAATTGGAAACTCCAGGAAAAGGGGGGGGGGGCTTTTGTGTTGAAGTATAAAAACCCTAAGAAACCTACCTCGATAAAGGCACAAAATTACAACCACCCCCCCTCCCCACCCGTTGTCTACTTGGTCTCTCCCTCTCCATGCATTGGGAAGGCCTGCCTCCCTTTCCCCAAGTAGAGGCCTCCTCTTGCCTCCTGGGGGTTCTGTGTGGGAAGTTTGGCCCAGTTCTATCACTGGTGGGGTTCAGAATGCTCTTTGATTGTAGGGGAACTATAAATCCCAGCAACTACAACTCCCAAATGTCAAGGTCTTTTTCCCCTGAACTCCATCTGCGTTCATATTTGGGCATATTGAGTATTCATGCCAAGTTTGGTCCTGATCCAACATTGTTTGAGTCCACAGTGCTCTCTGGATATAGGTGAACTACAACTTCAAAACTCAAGGTCAAAGCCCACCAAACTCTTATAGTATTTTCTCTTGGTTATGGGAGTTGTGTGTGGGAAGTTTGTGTCTTTCTGCCATTCCTGCCAGGATATCTTATGTTGTGTTCATTGAAACAGGCCCAGGTTTCACACTTAGTGTATAAATACATTAAAAAACATATTAACTATATGTATGACTGTGTTAGAGTGTCATTTTGTGTCATTTTGGTTGGTGGTGTGCCCCAGGATTTTGGAAATGTAAAAAGTGTGGCGCGGCTCAAAAAAGGTTGGGAAACACTATTCTAGAGGACCTAGAAAATGCCTAGAGAGGTGTGGATAATTGAAGCTGCAGGCTCCAGCCCCACGGATATGGGGGTCGTTCTATGTATGCCTGAAGGATTTTGCAGCTTTGTCTTGTGCCGCAAAGGCATTTTTTTGCTTCTCATCCTGCCTGGGAATGGCTCCTCGCAATCCTTCCCTTAGCTAATCCCCCTTCCCTCCCTCGCACTTCCCAGCAGCACAAACAAGGTATTAATGAGGAGGCCCAAGCTGGGATTGCTGGCTCCCCCTCAAAGGCGCTCATTATATCATCCCTCCCTGATCAATAAGTACTCCTTGGGCTGTTCATCAATGTCCGATGTGCCGCCCAAATGAGCCCTGCTGCCGTCATCTGGCCTGGCCTACGTCCGCCATTTGTTTAATTAGATACGTTCTCTGGGCTGAGATCTCTCTTCCGCAAACTCTTGGCAAGACAAGGCCAACCATGCCTCCCTGTTGCTGCTGCTACAGTTGTGGTTGTGCACCATCAAGTCATGCACAAACCTAAGGCGACCCAATGACATGTGCTTAAAGCACCAAAACATGACATGAGCGGTGCTCCTTCCACACTCCCTTGACGTTTCCTCACCTTGGTGTGACGAGGAAGAGGAAGCACGCCACTCCTGAGTGAACTGGGCCCATAACCTTTGCTGGAGAGAAACCATGGATGGAGAAAAGAAGAAGGAAGGAAGGAAGGCCTGCCAGAGCTATTCTTCTATCACAGGGGTGGGCAACCGGCTCAGCAACCGCTTCTGTCCGGGGAAATGGACGTTGGGGGCGGGGCCAAGAGGAAGGGGTGCCACTGCCGCCATCCCATCACGGGCTCTGTGGGGCCTGTGTCGGCAGACAGGCCAGAGGAGCGGCGACTTTGGAGTGCCTGCCATCCCTGGAGGCAATCCGGGCCTGCAGCGGGAGCACTCTGCGACCTGCGGGGGCTTATTGCTCTGGCGATGGGATGGCGGCAGCGGCACTCCATAGCAGGGTGATCAGCTGGGGAACGGCTGGGGGCGAGAGCGGGTGGAGGCCTGCAGCCTCTGATCGTCTGCTGCTCTGCTCTGCTGCGGCGGCGGCTGGGTCCGCTTTGCCATCCTCTGGGCTGGGTCCATTGGGCCATTCCATCTTGGGAACCTTCCTCTCTTGAGGATGTCAGCCTCTATCTTGGTTCGCACCTTGTCTTCTTGAATTATATTTTATTTGAGTGGTTTTTATTATTATTTTATAATAATCTATATATATAAAGGAAGAGTAGTCATGGAAAGACAGTCCCAAACAGAGAAACCTTACAACGCAGAAACACCAAACTTGCCAACAGAAATAGGCCTCAAGCAAGGTACGTTTGTAGCAAAGAAACTTTCCCCCCCAAAACAACAAGTAAAAAAACTACATTTCCCAGCATCCTCCAGGGCTGCCAACGACTCTCTCAGCCTCTACATTCTGACAACATGATTGGCTGCCAATAAGGGCGGATTTGCATAACTCCTGTACTGGCCAGCCAACATGAACATTCCGACCCATAATAAACTGTCAGAGGAGGATAAGGCAAAGGGCTGAGGCACAAACACAAACACCCAATTCACTTCCCACAGAAAAAATTCCAATCCTTACATACTCAGACATTCTCGCATCTCCTAAATAGGGCACAGCAACGCGTGCCGGGTACAGCTAGTGTTATAATAATATAATAAATAATATAATATAATAATGTTATATTATAATTTCAATATTTTATAATGTCTATATATATATATATATACTATAATATAATAATTATGATATTAATACTAATAATATATGAATATTTCTTGATATATTTAATATGTTAATATTAATGATGTGTAATATATAGTAAATATAGTAAGTAAATAAATAAATAAATTATGTAGATTAGAATGTAGTTCAGCCTTTAGGTGCAGCCCTCCATAATTTATTTATTTATTTGTCACGTTTCTATACGGCCCCTCTCAGCCCGAAGGCGACTCAGGACAGTTTACACAGGCAGTCTCTGCCCTTAATACAACACAAGCAACAAGGCAACCCCCCCCCAAAACCCATATAATATCAAATTAGCAATTAAAAACATACAATTGCAGTCTCAGCGTCATGATGAAATCAGTTTCCATCGCATCGTCGTCATTCCATATATCTCATTAAGCCTTATATTTCATCAGCAAATGCCTGCTCAAATAGCCAGGTCTTGACTTCCTTGCGAAATGTCAGGAGGGAGGGGGCCGATCTGATGTCTCTAGGGAGGGCGTTCCAAAGCCGAGGAGCCACCACTGAAAAGGCCCTGTCTCTTGTCCCCGCCAGTCGCGCCTGCGAAGAAGGCGGGACCGAGAGCAGGGCCTCTCCGGATGATCTTAAACATCTCGATGGTTCATAGGGAGAGATGCATTTGGACAGGTAAGTAGGACCCGAACCATTTAGGGCTTTAAAGGCTAAAGCCAGCACTTTGAATTGTGCCTGGTAGCAAACTGGCAGCCAGTGGAGCTGGCACAACAAGGGAGTTGTACGCTCTCCGAATGCCGCTCCTGTTATCAACCTGGCTGCTCTCCGTTGGACTAGTCGCAGCTTCTGAACAGTCTTCAAAGGCAGTCCCATGTAGAGGGTGTTGCAGTAATCTATACAGGATGTAACCAGAGCGTGGACTACCGTGGCCAAGTCAGACTTCCCAAGGTACGGGCGCAGCTGGCGCCCAAGTTTTAACTGTGCAAATGCTCCCCTGGTCACCGCCGAAACCTGGGCTTCCAGGCTCAGCGATGAGTCCAGGATCACACCCAAACTGCGAACCTTCATCTTCAGGGGGAGTGCAACCCCGTCCAACACAGGCTGTAACCCTATGCCCTGTTCGGCCTTTCAACTGACCAGGAGTGCCTCTGTCTTGTCTGAATTCAATTTCAATTTGTTCTCCCTCATCCAGTCCGACACAGTGGCCAAGCACCGGTTCAGGACCAAGACAGCCTCCTTAGTAGCAGGTGGGAAGGAGTGATATTATATTATACTATCTGTACCCGGCACGCGTTGCTGTGCCCTATTTAGGAGATGCGAGAAAGTCTGAGTATGTAAGGGTTGGAATTGATGTGACTTATGGTCTTGGTGGGGTCATGGCTGTGTCGTTGTGGGTTGTTCTGGTGGGTGGGATGTTGAAGTCCTGTGGAGTTGTTGTTGTGTGGTGTTCCTGGCATTCTGCAGAGCTTGTGGATATACAATGTTTTTTGTCTTTCCGTCTGCTGTGTTGATGTAGAGGTTCTGTGGTTTCCCAACTCTGGAGCACGCTACGTAGAGTTGTCCGTGGGAGAAGCATTATGTGTCATGGTCTATGCCACAGATTTGTAGTGTTTGTCCCTGAGCCTTGTTTATGGTGATGGCAAAAGCTAGTGTAGTGCAGTGTCTTTCTGTTCTGGCGTTTGTTCTGCCCTTTTTTGTGTGATGTATGTAGCGTTGCGAGTGTGTCGTCTGATGCTGTTCTTTTTAGGAGGCATGGCTTGTCTTTTGGGTCAGCTTATGCCTGTGTGGAAGGGAGGAATGGCATACAAATGGGTTGAGCAGTAGACGCAAGGTTGTGTTATGTGCGTATTGTGTTGTGTGTAGGTATTACTTTTGTGTTATTCTGGGGGTATGTGTTTGTCAGTGGTGCCTGTGTCCCTGGTGCCCTATTTGTCTCCCTCCTAGATCTTGGCCGTGGCAGTTTAACCCTCAACTGAAATCACTCAGCATTCTAAGTGGCTTTGCCCACCGTTACTATGGTAACTGATGTTGGCCAATGGGTTTCGCTGGCTGCCGCAGGGATGCTGGGAAATGTAGTTTAATTTTTTACTCATTGTTTTGGGGCCTTTTAGGTTTTGGGGGAAAGTTTCTTTGCTACAAACGTACCTTGCTTGAGGCCTATTTCTGTTGGCAAGTTTTGTGTTTCTGCGTTGTAAGGTTTCTCTGTTTGAGGTAGTCTTCACATGACGGCTCTTTCTTTATATATAGATTTGGCTCTCGTGTAGCCCCTTGGAGAATAGAATAGAATACAATAATGTTATTGTATTTATCCCGCAGCATAACAACATTAAATGCTACCACAGAATCACGGAATCCTAGAGATGGAAGGATTCCACCTGAGCATTCGGAAGAACTTCCTAAATGGGAGGGAGAGCTGTTCAGCAGTGGAACTCTCTGCCCCAGAGGGAGTGTGGTGGAGACTCCTTCTTTGTAGGCTTTGAAAAAGAGGCTGGGTGGCCATCTGTCAGGGGTGCTTTGAAGGTGATTTCCCTGCTTCTTGGCAGAATGGGGTTGGACTGGATGGTGGCTTCCAGGTCTCTTCCTTCCAGGTCTCTTCCTTCTTGAGGATTCTATGATGGTCAAGCAGTAGCCAAGGGAAGTGGGCACGTGCAGACTGGAGGTGAATAGGTCAGGACACGTGCTTGTGCACACGCAAAGTGTTGGGCTGGGAAATGTCTTGTTGAAGGCCTTCATGGTCGGAGTCACTAGATGACCAGGTCTCTTCCAACTCTAGGATTCTATGAATGTGGAAGGATAGCTGTTTGGTTGTGTAGTTCTACACACACGCGCGCACATACGCACACACACACTGGGGGTGGGGGTGGATGGCCATCTATCGGGGATGCCTTGAATGCAATTTCCCTGCTTGGGTTGGACTGGATGGCCCACAAGGTCATAGAAGAGACCTCGGAAGAGTTGGACATGACCAGGTGGGCCATCATGGAGCCCAACCCCATTCAGTCAAGCAGCACGCATCCTAGAGGTGGCCATCTGTTGGGTGGGCTTTGAACGTGATGGTCCCTGGCTGAATGGGGTTGGGCTCCATGATGGCCTTTTCCAACCCAAGTTCCGAGGTCTCTTCTACGACCTGGTGGGCCACCCAATCCAACCCCGTTCAGCCAAGAAGCAGGAAGGTTGCATTGAAGGCACCCCCGACAGATGGCCACCCAGCCTCTGTTTCAAAGCCTCCAAAGAAGGAGCCTCACTTCACCACACTTTGGGGCAGAGAGTTCCACCGCTGAACAGCTCTCAGCAGGGGTGGACCTACCTATTCCGGGGGGGTAAGCGAAAAAAATCCCCCCCCGCGGCTCCCGAGCCCAGTGCGCATGTGCGAATTTCCGGCATGCGCGCTGGCTCCGGGGTGCGCCTCCCGCTTTGGAGCCCAGTATGCATGCGTCAATCAGTGTGCACGCGCGAAACTGTGCTCATGCGCGCTGGCTCCAGAGCAGGAGAGACGCGCTCTGGAGCCAGTGCGCATGTGTGG
Source organism: Anolis apletophallus (assembly GCA_030556195.1). Lineage (NCBI taxonomy): Eukaryota > Metazoa > Chordata > Lepidosauria > Squamata > Anolidae > Anolis > Anolis apletophallus. The sequence continues at coordinate 3,395 of JARBWK010001648.1, read as the reverse complement.
AGATTTTCGCGTGCATGTGCGGCAGCTCCTACAGGCGCCGTAGCACCTGTGTGGGCTTCTGCGCGTGTGTGGGGTCTCCGCGCATGGGGAGGCACGGCCGGAGCGCCCTGGGTGGCGGGGCCGGCGGGCCTGGTTGTGGAGGCCTGGCCGGCGTGGCGGCGTGGCGGGGGCAGCGCAGCACAGGTGGTGGGGCGGGGCGGCGCCACTCCCAGGTGATGACGCCCTACGCGCTTGTGTAGTCGGTGTCATGGTTAAACCAGCCCTGGCTCTCAGTCATGTTCAGGTGGGATCTCCTTTCCTGCAGTTTGAAGCCATGTCTCCAGGGGGCCCTCGGGCCCAGGGCAGCAGACAGGAAGCCTGCCCCCCCCTCTCTTCCCTAGGGCTGACTCCCCCTCACATACTTCTACACGGCTATCTTGCCTCTTCTTAGCCTTCTCTTCGAGGGGGGCGGAGGCTGTCAGGAAGGCTGGGAGTTGGGGTCCAAAACACCTCTAAGGAGGGAGGGAGGCCCAGGCGGCCTGTCCTGAGAAGGGGGGGGGGGGCGTGGGCGTGCGGGCGTGGCCAGGGACGGGGCTGAGCGATGCCTGGGCTGCCAATCATCGGGTAGGGGGCGGGGTTTGGGGGAGGTGCTGTGGGCGCTGCTCCTGTTGCTGTTGCGGGGGCGAGGAGGCGGCTGCGGAGGAGGCGCCTGCTGCTGCGGGTTCCAGTCCCGCGCCTCTCTCTCTCTCTCTCTTTCGGGCGGGGGTTCTCCCGCCTGGATGGAGCTGCGGGGCGGCGGGAGAGGAAGCTCCGGAGAACGAGGAGGAGGAGGAAGAGAGAGGCCCCGGCGGCGGCGGCGGAGGAGGAGGAGAGGCAGCGGCGCCCCAGGAGGAGGAGGGGGCGGCAGCGTGGGTGGGCCAGCCCAGGTCCCGGTCCTCCCAGCGCAGGGCCCCCGCTGAGGCTGAGCCCCTCCCTTCCCTTCCCTGGCTGCCCTCCCTCCATGAGGAGCCTCCGCGGCGCCGAGACATGGCCCCTCCGCCGGGCCCCCTGCTCCTCCTGCTCCTCCGCCCCCGCCGGCCTCCCCTGTTGCCGCTGCCCCTGCTGCTCCTGCTCCTGGCCCGCCTCGCCCACGCAAGTAAGTCCGGGAGGAGGAGGAGGGCCGGGGAGGAGGGCGGGCATCCGCAGGGTTGGCCTGACGCTTCAGCACGCCGCTCTCCAGGGTGCTGAAGCAGGGCACCTCGTTGCCTTGGGAGCGCACTGTGGGGAAAGACACGCTGCCCAGGGTGCTGAAGCGTGTGCCTCCTTCCCTTGGGAGGGCGCCCCGGGGAAGTCCCGCTGCCCATGGTGCTGAAGCGGCACCTCATTCCCTTGGGAGGGCGCTTCAAGGTAGCCCCCTCTGTCCATGGTGCTGAAGGGGGCACTTCATTCCCTTGGGAGGGCTCTCCAGGGGAAGTCCCACTGTCCATGGTGTTGAAGCAGGGCACCTCGTTCCCTTTGGGTGGGCGCTCTGGGGAAGACCCCCCCCCACTGTCCATGGTGCAGAAGTGGGCACCTCATTGCTTTGGGTGGGCGCTCCTCGGAAGTCCAGCTGTCCAGGGTGCTGAAGCGGGCGCCTCATTCCCTTCCCTTGAGAGGGTGCTCCTGCTTTGGGTGGGCGCTCCTCGGAAGTCCAGCTGCCCATGGTGCGGCACCTCATTCCCCTGGGAGGGCGCTTCAAGGTAGCCCTTCTGTCCATGGTGCTGAAGGGGGCACCTCATTGCTTTCGGAGGGCGCTCTGGGGAAGTCCCGCTGTCCAGGGTGCTGAAGCAGGGCACCTCGTTCCCTTTGGGTGGGCGCTCTGGGGAAGACCCCCCACTGTCCATGGTGCTGAAGCGTATGCCTCATTGCCTTGGGAGGGCGCTCCGGAGGGAAGTCTCGCTGTCCAGGGCGCAGAAGTGGGCACCTCATTCCCTTGGGAGGGAGCTCCGGGAAAGTTCTGCTGTCCAGAGTGTTGAACCGGGGATGCCTCATTGCTTTGGGTGGGCGCTCCTCGGAAGTCCAGCTGTCCAGGGTGCTGAAGCGTGCGCCTCCTTCCCTTGGGAGGGCGCCCCGGGGAAGTTCCGCTGCCCATGGTGCTGAAGCGGCACCTCATTCCCTTGGGAGGGCGCTTCAAGGTAGCCCCCTCTGTCCATGGTGCTGAAGGGGGCACTTCATTCCCTTGGGAGGGCTCTCCAGGGGAAGTCCCACTGTCCATGGTGTTGAAGCAGGGCACCTCGTTCCCTTTGGGTGGGCGCTCTGGGAAGACCCCCCACTGTCCATGGTGCAGAAGTGGGCACCTCATTGCTTTGGGTGGGCGCTCTCGGAAGTCCAGCTGTCCAGGGTGCTGAAGCGGGCGCCTCATTCCCTTCCCTTGAGAGGGTGCTCCTGCTTTGGGTGGCGCTCCTCGGAAGTCCAGCTGCCCATGGTGCGGCACCTCATTCCCTGGGAGGGCGCTTCAAGGTAGCCCTTCTGTCCATGGTGCTGAAGGGGGCACCTCATTGCTTTCGGAGGGCGCTGGGAAGTCCCGCTGTCCAGGGTGCTGAAGCAGGGCACCTCGTTCCCTTTGGGTGGGCGCTCTGGGAAGACCCCCACTGTCCATGGTGCTGAAGCGTATGCCTCATTGCCTTGGGAGGGCGCTCCGGAGGGAAGTCTCGCTGTCCAGGGCGCAGAAGTGGGCACCTCATTCCCTTGGGAGGGAGCTCCGGGAAAGTTCTGCTGTCCAGAGTGTTGAACCGGGGATGCCTCATTGCTTTGGGTGGGCGCTCCTCGGAAGTCCAGCTGTCCAGGGTGCTGAAGCGTGCGCCTCCTTCCCTTGGGAGGGCGCCCCGGGGAAGTTCCGCTGCCCATGGTGCTGAAGCGGCACCTCATTCCCTTGGGAGGGCGCTTCAAGGTAGCCCCCTCTGTCCATGGTGCTGAAGGGGGCACTTCATTCCCTTGGGAGGGCTCTCCAGGGGAAGTCCCACTGTCCATGGTGTTGAAGCAGGGCACCTCGTTCCCTTTGGGTGGGCGCTCTGGGGAAGACCCCCCCCCACTGTCCATGGTGCAGAAGTGGGCACCTCATTGCTTTGGGTGGGCGCTCCTCGGAAGTCCAGCTGTCCAGGGTGCTGAAGCGGGCGCCTCATTCCCTTCCCTTGAGAGGGTGCTCCTGCTTTGGGTGGGCGCTCCTCGGAAGTCCAGCTGCCCATGGTGCGGCACCTCATTCCCCTGGGAGGGCGCTTCAAGGTAGCCCTTCTGTCCATGGTGCTGAAGGGGCACCTCATTGCTTTCGGAGGGCGCTCTGGGGAAGTCCCGCTGTCCAGGGTGCTGAAGCAGGGCACCTCGTTCCCTTTGGTGGGCGCTCTGGGAAGACCCCCACTGTCCATGGTGCTGAAGCGTATGCCTCATTGCCTTGGGAGGGC
>JARBWK010001647.1:5000-17982 GCA_030556195.1 Anolis apletophallus | reverse complement strand
TCCATCTGGGGGTGTTTCCTGGTTCCTGTCATGCAGCGCCCCGGCGCTTGACTGCTCGAAGCGTGGCCTGCCCAGCTGGAATGGCGGACCATCCTCGGTGCCCTCCTCCATCCCCGCGAGTCTGCTCACTCTTTCTCTGCTGCCTGGCCACGCCCCCTGGCTCCGCCCTTGCTGCCACCCATTGGCCCGGGCCCACCGCTGCCCCTGCGGAGCATGCTGGGAGGTGTAGTCTTTCTCCTGCGGGGTGGGAGATGGAAGCGGGGAGAGGTACATGACGGGAAGTGTAATCTACAGGACAGGGCCCTCTCTCATAAAATTTGTAAGTTGTTTTTAGTGCTTTTTGGTTTGTTTTTTTGTTGGTCACACCTTGCATTGTGAGACGTTTTGTGGCCAAATTTGGTGTGATTTCCTTCAGTGATTTCTTTGTTTTTAAGGTACTCACGATGACAGCTATCTTTTTATATATTAAGATTAGAAACACAATTAGATGAGTCCACAGCAAACAAGATCACTATGTTGGCTGTTGTATTGGATCACACGTTGGACACTTCCCAAGTGTCTTGGGCTGTGTGATGTATCGGCGAATAATGCATGCAGATCCCAGTAGGGTGGCCTTTTACACAAACGAATGGTAATTTTGTCAGCACCAATTGTGTTTAAGTGCAGGCCAAGGTCTTTAGGCACTGCACTCAGTGTGCCGATCACCACTGGCACCACCATTACTGGCTTGTGTCAGAATCTTTGTTGTTGTTGCTCTTGTCTTGTTTTTAATCTCTCCTAGGCTTATTTCTCTTCCTAAAAGGTGGAACAAAAATTTTCTTTTAGGTGTTTCTGTTGCTGAAACAACAAAAAACCCATGCAGTTTTTTGGATGCACCACATCATCGTTCCATTGCTAGAGTGTTAGCAGGATAACAGTACTTCTCCCAACTTTTTGCTCCTCCCACAATTAAGATTCCCTCCCAAGTGGGTGAAACGGGCACAATAGAAGTTCTCCCCGAGTGGCCGCCAATTACGACCTCAGAAATAAAGAGTATTATCAATAATCTAAGAGCCAACAAAGCCCCGGGTGAGGATTTCCTCCCGAGTGAATTGTTCAAAGAGGAGATAGAATGGTGGGCCCCGCTGATCGCAGGTCTCTGCAACCACATCAATAACACACTTAACATCCCAGAGGGGTGGAAAGTGGCCATTGTGGTCCCAATACATAAAAAAGGATGTGGAAAAGAACCTAGTAATTATAGGCCCATCAGCTTACTGAATATAATAGCAAATATTTATTCGAAAACCTTACTGTCCAAATTAGAAGCATGGGTACAAGAGGCCTGTATTCTACCAGAAGAACAAGCGGGGTTCAGAGCTGAGAGATCGGCTACTGATAATTGCTTTGTCTTATCCCATCTTATCGACAAGCACCTCTCCCACAAAAAACCCCTATACGCAGCCTTCATAGACCTCTTGGCAGCCTTTGACAATATCAGTAGGGAGATCCTATGGCAAAAACTGACCACCTTTGGTATAGATCGCAGACTGCTAGCTTTGATTAGGAATTTATATTCAGACAACAGTATACTGGTCAGATTAGGAACAGGAGGTGCATTGTCAAATAGACTGGGCATACACAAAGGGGTCAGACAAGGCTGCCTGTTGACGCCTCTTTTGTTTAATCTATTTCTTAGCGACCTCCCATTGTCACTTAAGAATAGAGAGCTCCACATGCCGAAAATCGACTTCATTCATTGCAACTCTCTATTATATGCTGATGACATTGTGCTGCTTTCCCACACTCAGGTTGGCTTAAGGAGGACCCTGAAAACATTCCAAGGGTATGCCCCCAAAAAATGGTCGATCCATCAATAAAGACAAATCCAAAGTCATGTGCTTCACCACAAGAGCAAAGAAGCACAAATGGTCCTCAGATGGAGTAGGCATAGAACAGGTAGCAACCTACACCTATCTAGGCCTCACCTTCTCAGAGACAGGCAAGTGGCTAGACCAGTGCCACTCCTGCACAATAAAAGCGAGTGCCCGTTCCAACCAATTGCTACGGTTGGTAAATCACCATCATCCCGGATCTCTTGGTCCCATTCTCAAAGTGTACTCAGCCAAAATCATCCCTTTACTACTATATGGAGCCGAATTATGGGGACCTTTTAAAATGCCCATGTTTGATCAGAACCAAACACATTTGGGAGTTAATAAAAGCACGCCAGCAGCAGCAGTCAGAGTCGAGACGGAGATGCACCGAATAGAAGGCCTTGCTTTGGCCAGGGCCTTTAACTACGGTAGCAAAATCAAAAACCTTGAAGTTCACAGACTCCCCCGCTGCTGTCTAGAAGAACAACTCAAAAACACTGCCCAATCTACTTGGGCAAATAAATTAATCCACTCACTAAGATCATGTGGGCTACCCCTAGACTCCTTGAGCAATAATACCATCAAAGTTAGAGCAGAGGTGAAACAGAGAATTTTAGACATTCAAGCCCAAGAAGACCTTGCGTGCCTCGCTAGTGCAGGCTCTTTGAAATGGCTAGCGGCACTGAATCCCACCTACAGTCGTGCCCACTATCTGATGGCCAATCTACCAAGACACCTAAGAGTGGCTCTGACAAGGGCAAGGTTTGAACAGAATGAATCAATGGTTAGATATGGTAGATACCATTCCATCCCTTACACAGAGAGAAGATGTGTCAGTGGGGCCCAGGAGGTAGAAGATCTAAATCATATCCTCCACCAGTGTGTAATATATGAAAAAGAAAGAAAATTTCTACTTGAAGTTTTCTTACTCAATAAATCCCACTGGACTCCGACTAATAGAACTATATTCCTCCTCTCTAATCCCAACCAGTTATTAATTACCAAAGTAGCAACATTCATCTACAAAGCTAGTAAAAGTAGACAACGATATATTGCCTCAATTGGAATTGATTGCAGAGGGGATGAGGATACTTGAGGAACAAATAGATGGGTATATAGACTAGGAATTTTGAGGAAAATGAAGCAGAAAGGCAGAGGTGCCAGGAGAGTATTTGTTATTTTATTACAGACCGGTTGTTTAATGTACTGTTGCACATTACAGAACCACTGTTCAACGCTTGATACATGTATTTCTTTTGCATGGTTTGTTCTGCTTGATATGGCCTTGTGGCTAATGCAATAAACTATATACTATGTTGTGATCCAAAGAGTCACAATGTGTATTTCTGAGGAATGATGTGGTTACTCATGTCTTGTGTCTACCAGGGGAAGAAGTGCAGAATCCCCAGAAATCTCAGTCAGTCAGTCAGTTAGTAGCCTTTATTTCGGTCAACAAACCATCGGCTAAGGCAGGTGAAAGTAGAACAATAGAATACAACATTTAAGAAATTAATAACATCACATTTGGGTTATGATTAATAAGAACAAGTGTCACAGTTCGCTATCGGTTGAATGACTGTCTTTATCATTTAAAACAGGAACTGATTGCCAATTAATAATAAGTGTTCTGAGTACTCTTTGTTACACTCTTAGTGTTTACAGGTTATTAATGAAGCACTTGCGGCTTTTTGCCGCTGCAAAGAGAAATTTGGCCACCTGTTCCGTTACCCTTTTGTCAAGATCAGACAGTAAATAAGTACAGTACCAATGTAGGGTTCTTCCTGGCCATTTGGTGAGTAGAGGGGATATTAACCTTAGTCTATCATCCCTGTAAATTGTGCAAATAAAAAGTACATGTATTACAGTTTCTATTTTACCCTTGGGCCCACCAAACACAACAGAGAGGAAACCAGAGATAAATCTAACATCAGAGACCCCCCCCAAAAAACCACCCAGCACAGAGAATCTGGTCAATCAATTAACTAGTCTAAACTCTGATATTCAAGCTATCAAGTCCTTTCTAGCAAAAATCTGTCCCAATTGGAATTGTCCCCTCCCTGCTCATCTGCTTCCTAGCCTACTTTGGTGTTTCAGCTGCCTTGACTTTGATGATGCCATATCATCTTTTGGACCCCATGAGTCCTCTTCCGGGGGCTTTTGAATACATTGGATGGAGCATGGCCAAGTATGCTGTAGCTGTGGGGTCACTCTGTGCTCTAACCACCAGGTAAAGAGGACAGTTGCTACTTTTCAGGAGGAAGTAGAAGTGTCTATCTAGTTCAGCATCCCCTCCCCACAGTACTGATTGCTCAAGTGCTTCCAGGATATCCAAAAGCAAGGCTTTAGCCAGTAATGTCAATTGTTGCTCTTGTGTCTAAACTTTTCTAAGGCTTGCCATATGTCATTGTTCAAAGAACTTTGATTCCAAGCTTTAAAGAAGTGTATCAGTTTCATAGCACCGACTCTTATCATTTAACGAAGCCCCCCGATAGTTCCCTGTACAATTGTATTTGGCTACAGCTCCTATCACTCTCACTAGCACGACCATTTGGGGATAAGAAGGAAGGGAGCTAAAGACTAAACAATCTAAAGAGCAGCAGCCTAGTTGTTTCTGTGTTAACACTTGTGAAACTGAGGAGAAAATAAGGGGGGTCTTGCCTTATGGGTCAAGACCCTGCACCCCTAAAAGCGAGGATTCTAGATGGAAAAAGACCTTGGCGAGCGATCCAAGCGCCTAGAAAGACCTCCAGAGTCCCCCAGAACGATATCTCACCAAAATCCAGAAGTGTGCCAACGAGAGAGACCTTTCCCAGCTGAGAAGGATGACAAGCTGCAATTTTCCTGATGTCCGGAAAGCTTGACATGTTTATTGTGCATTTTACAACCATTTTTATACATTTTTGGAATATCCAGATTCAAACTTCCCTCCCGCCCCCATTCCCGCGTCGCGCTCTGATTGGATGGAACTTTTGTAACAGCTGGGAGGCTCCGTTAGAGCCAATCAGGGAATTTCCTTGCCGTTTGGGCCAATGAGGAACGGGGAGCTAAGGAAATTCTAAAACAATGGAGTCGAACTTAGTAATGAGCTTATGATCATGCTAATGTAGATTTGGATGGCGAGAGAGATTCCCTGGGGTGCCTCGATCTCATCACCTATTGTCAATAAGAATTCAGGTTTTCCATAGCCAGGTGATATTTGGTTTGGGTGCCCTGGGACAGCCAGGAAAAAGAAACCAATCTCTCACCTATTGTTCATGCAGGAAGAGCTTCAACATTTTTAAAATATGCAGTCTGGTCAGCAAATCACGGCTTTCTTATTTCTAAAAGGTACATATTATGAGGGAAAGGAAGGGCATGCGGGAAAAATACGTTTGAGGCCCTGGAGGAAAGGGTATCCTTTTCAGTTACATTTATCACTTTATTTGCCCATTTCAAATAGTAAAATTCATAGAAAGAGTCCAGAAATTATTGCGGAAAATCAGGTTTTGGGGATCCCAGCAGGCGTCTTCTTAAGGCAGGAATGGGGCAAGAACAGCTTGGGTGAATGAATTTCCAAGCATAAAGTGTCCAAGATACATAATCCATGGAGGCAGGTGAGAAAAAGTCCTTGGATTTCCCATGAAAAGAGTCCTTATGTACTTAGAAGAACTGTAGATCACACGGTACTTGAGGGAAACAGGCGGCAGTGTCCACTGCGGAACAGCTCACAGTCAGGAAAGTTCTTCCTAATGTTCACCCTCCTTGGGGGCACACAGACATGCTTCCTGTGATGTTTGCGTTTTTTTGCCTGTGACAATGTTGTGCTCCCCCCTCTCGCTATACATTATATATAGAGTTTCAGAGGATGCTGTAGGCATCCGTGAGCATCCTGCAGAGAAGAATGTTCATTTGTGGGATTACCATAACTCATTAAACTGTACCACTGGACAAATTGCTGCCAAATTTTGTGGCCAGTGTTTTCAAAACATTTTTACATTTACAAAATAATACTGTGCTAAGATATATTTATGCACTCAGTCTGGGCCTGTTTTGAGACACAACATAGCCCTGCTCTCAACAGTCCTCTCTGTGTTTACTTTGCTGGAGGCGCGTCTGGTGGGGACAGCTCTCAGGGACTTCCTAGGGCCTTTCGTTTTTGCCTGTGCTGTGGCCCCCTGGTTGTTCATTTGTGGGAATTCCCACTGGACCAAATGAAATTAGATCGTCTGGAGCCCCTCCCTCCCACCACTTTGACGTTTAGGACAGGGCGGGTGAAAAAATGCGTTTGACTTTATTTTACTTTGGCAAAAGGCTTTTAAATGTATTTATTGTATTGTATTGTAAATTTTTTAAATTTATGATGTTTTAGATTTTAAATGTTAGCATTGAATACTACTTGTTTGCTGGTCAGAGTCCCTCTTCGGAGGTGAGAAGGCCGGGGGTATAAAGTTTTAAATAAATAAATAAATACTAAACCAAGGAGGGACCATCAGGCAAAAATTTGATTTTGTCATTGAGGAGTTGTAGTTGCTGGGAGTTATAGTTCACCCGCAATCAAAGAGCATTCTGAACTCCACCAATATGGAATGGAATCAAACTTCCCACAAAGAACTCCCATAACCAAGAGAAAATACTATAAGAGTTTGGTGGGCATTGACCTTGAGTTTTGGAGTTGTAGTTCACCTACATCCAGAGAGCACTGTGGACTCAAACAATGTTGGATCAGGACCAAACTTGTCATGAATACTCAATATGCCCAAATGTGAACACAGATGGAGTTTGGGGAAAATAGGCCTTGACATTTTAGGAGTTACAGTTTCTGGTATTTATAGTTAACACACAATCAAAGAGATTCCTGAAATCTTGCAACAATGGAATTGAACCAATCTTGTTTTATTGAACTCTAATTACCAACAGTATGTACTGAAAGGGTTTGTTTGGGAATTTGATCTTGAGTTTGGAAGTTGTAGTTCACCCACACCCAGAGAGCTCTGTGGACTCTAACAATGATGGATCTGGACCACACTTGGCATGAATACTCAATATGCCCAACTATGAACACGGAGTTTGGGAAATTGACCTTGACATTTGGGAGTTGTAGTTCACCTACATCCAGAGAGCACTGTGGACTCAGATAATGATGGGCAGGCCTCTTCCTCATGGGGAGAGGGACACTCCACCCCTTTCCGACCGTCCCTCTGCTCACCTCAGCCTTTCTGCCGGCCCTTCCTCTTCCTCCCCCGCAGCAACTGCAGCAGGAGTTCGGCATGAGGGGAAGAAAGGATATATTGGAGGCCCAATCAGGGTTGGGCCATGCGGCGGCGGCGTCCGTTGGCCCTCTAGGAGGGTGGGGGGCAGGCGGATTAACCCCTTTTGGGGCCCTAGGCCACACTTTGGAGTCGCCCTCAAACCAACCTCTACTGCACCCCCCTCCTCGCGAGCGCTGTGCACCAGGCGGGGCTTCCCTCCGCCTCCCTCCTTGCGCCCTCCTTCCTTGACTCAAGGTGTCTACAGACGACACCGGTTCTTCGACTTAGAAATGGAAATGAGCCCCAACCCCGAGTCGGACACGACTGGACTTCATGTCAAGGAAAGATTTACCTTTACCTATATCTCTTATGGCAGGGAGTTGTAAAAGCCAAAACATCATGGAGGAGGAAAAGGGCGGGGACTGTTTTGAGCACCGTTGGCCCTGCCCACTTTCCTCGTCGCCTCCCTCTCTCTAAGGTAGCCATCCCCACCATCGCCAGAGCCGGATTACCCATAAGGCTTCCCTCCGCTCCTCCTTGCGCCCTCTTTCCTTGACTCAAGGAAGGAGGGCGAAAGAAGGAAGAGAAGCCCCTGGGGCCCTTCTGGTGTGCCCTCCTTCCTTGAGTCAAGGAAGGAGGGCGCGCTGAGAGAGCCCGCCCCCAGGTGCGGGGCTTCCCTCTGCCGCCGCCTCCTCACGGCGCCCCCTGGGGGTGGGCTTCCCCTCCACCACCTCGCGCCCTCCTTCCTTGACTCAAGGCGCGCCGAGGAGGAAGGAAAGCCTCCGGGCCCCTCGCGGCGCCCTCCCTTAAGTCAAGGAAGGAGGTGCAAGTAGGGAGGTGGCAGAGGGAAAACCACCCCAGGAGCTTCCCTCCACCTCGTGCCCTCATTTCTGACAAGGGGCAGGGCGATGGTGAGGGGTGCGCCATTCCCTTTTCCCTCGCGCGCTCCCCCCGCCCTCTCCCAAGAGAGTCATTGCGTTCGGTTTTGTTTCAACATTTTTCTTTGGTCCGTGTGAACTGCGCCCCCCTTGGCTTGTGCCCTAGGCCAGGGTGGGCAACTATTTTCAAGGGGCCACATGAAAGCCAAACAATATTATGGAGAGGGCACCTAAAGGTGGAACTACATGCTAATCTACATAATTTATTTATTTATTCACTTACTATATTTACTGTATTACACATCATTAATATTAACATATTAATATATCAAGAAATATTCATATATTATTAGTATTAATATCATAATTATTATATTATAGTATATATATAAACATAATATATTGAAATTATAAAATATCATATAACATTATATTATTATATTATTTTATTATTGTTATAAAATTATTTTACAATAATAATAAAAACCACTAAAATAAAATGTTTCCTTATAGTCCCCTTCTCTGGAGATTTTTATGCAGAGGCCAGGCAGGAGAGGCAAGCCAGGGGCCTTAGGCGGGCCGGATAGAATCAGCCAAAGGCCGCATCCGGCCCCGGGCATGGTTTGCCCACCCCTGCCCTGGAAGCCATGGCCTAGGGTGGCCTTATGGGTAATCCGGGCCTGGCGGTGGTGGGGATGGCTACCTTGGAGGGAGGGAGAGTGCGCACGAGGAAAGTGGGCAGGGCTAACGGCGCTCAAACAGTCCCGGTCCTTTCCCCTCCTCCATGATGTTTTGGCGTATGACTCCCAGCGGTAGAGAGAGAGAGTGAGCGTGCGGCGAGGGAAGTCGTGGCTGCGCAGAGGGCCACCCCTCGCCTCACATTTGAGCGAGCGAGGAAGAGCGGACTGGGGTGAGGAGGTGGCGGCCTTCGCGCTGCTGCTGCTTGTTCGAGTCTGAGGAGCAGGATGGGACAACAATAACAATAGCAGCAGCCATAGCAGCCTCTTCCTTCTCCCATGGCACACCTGATGATCGGCCGTGGCACAGCAGTTGGGAAACACTGTGCTACAGTACTAAAAGGGAACCTGTTGTGACAGCCTAGTTACAATGTTAGAGTTAAGGGGGGAGGAAGCAAGGAAGGGGAGATTGCTGATTGATCTGCTACTGTAGACGCACTCCCAGCGATGCTTGGCCCACTTGGAACATCTAGGAACTGCGGAACTCCCTGCAAGGCCAGATCCACTTGAGCATGGGGACCCCTAGGGTGTTAAGCCCTCAAAACTACAAATTCCATGATTCCAAAGCATTGGGCCATGGCAACACAAGCTGCATTCGTTTGACAGTGTAGATCAGGCATGGGCAAACTTTGGCCTTCAGGTGTTTTGGACTTCAACTCCCACCATTGCTGGCCAGGCATTGTGGGGTTGAAGTCAAGAACACCTGAAGGGAAGGTGCCCATGCCTGGTGTAGATGCATCTACTGTGAGTTTCCACCCTTGCATTTCCATTGATACAATCCTGGTGGGCTGGGCTGGGGTCCTTGCCAGGGAGCCCCTCCTGGTTCCTAGAACAGCAGGGCATTGATTGGCCCAGGAAGGCCTTGGGCAGAGCCAACCAAGGGGCATCACTTCCGCTTCTCTCCCTGGTGAGGCGGGAAGGCTGAAAGCAGGGAGAGAGGAGCCAGGAGGAGGTAGGGAGGCCAGGCTGGGGCTGGTGGGGAGCTTCCTTGGGGCCCCCTTAGGGGCATTGCTTGGGGAAGAGGCTGCAAGGCTGCTGGGGGCAAGGCTGGAGGGAAAGGGAAACCCTCTCTTGGTGAGTCCCACTTTCCCCCTGGAGCAGGGAGGGGGGCCCTTTGAACAGGACGGGGTCTCCCCCCAGAAATACCTGTGGGTCCCCAGATGTTTTGGCCTCCAACTCCCAGAAGTCCTGACAGCTGGTAAACTGGCTGAGATGCCAGGGAGTTGTGGGCCAAAACACCTGGGGACACACACACACAATGTGTAGCTGTGTTTTCTGAGCAGGTCCCCCCCCCCCCCCCCGCTGTGTAATTCTGCCTGCATATTTTGCACCCAGATTACAAAAAACTAGCTGTACCCGGCACGCGTTGCTGTGCCCTATTTTGTAGATGCGAGGAAGTCTGAGTATGTAAGGGTTGGAGTTGTTGTTAGTTATGGTGTTGTTGGGGTCATGGCTGTGTTGTTGTGGGTTGTTTTGGTGGGTGGGATGTTGGAGTCCTGTGGAGTTGTTGTTGTGTGGTGTTGCTGGCGTTCTGCATTGCTTGTGGATATACAACGTTTTTTGTCTTTCCGTCTGCTGTGTTGATGTAGAGGTTGATGCGTGTGTGGGTGGGGTACTTTGGAAGTGAGTGGAGGTACTTGAAATCCCATTATCCATGGTGTGTCCTCCTCTAATCTGCAGTCGGATGGAGTGTGGGTCATGGGGGGCATTGTTTGCCAAGTTTGGTCTTTATTGGTCTTTATTATTATTTATTTTATTTCAGGATTTTACCCCGCTCTTCTCAACCCCCAAGGGGGGACTCAGAGCGGCTTACAGTACGGCACAATTCGATGCCACGTCATAACAGCAAAAACCCCGAAACCCCACAACAATTAAAATACATTAAAACACATTAAAATGCAATTCCATCGGCAGCATACACAGTCATTCCAAGTTAAAACAATATTCGATCCATAAGAACATTGACCTTCTTCCTCCCTTCCATTAAAATCCCCATCTAACATGCTGCTTAGTGCTGGTGTGCAAACGCCTGGTTCTGGGACACAGTGGTCTGTGGGGAATGATGGGTTTTGAAGTACTACAAATCCCATTATCAATGGAGGTACTTCAAGTCCCATAATCCATGGTCCACCCGCCTCCAAACTGTAGTAGAATGTAGCGTGGGTCATAGGGACTCTGTGTGCCAAGGTAGGTTACTGTAAATTCAGGCCATACACAATGTCCCATGAGCTGAGGCCTAGTCAGGAACAGCAAGTTAATGAAGCCTTACTGTCAATTCAGAGCATAAACAGCATTCCATTAAGTGAGGCCTAGTCAGGGAAATTAAGTTAATGAAGCCTTACTGTCAATTTTGGCCGTGGTCTGTGATTTGTAGGGGTGTAAATTTTATGTGGGAAGTGAATTGGGTGTTTGTGTTTGTGCCTCAGCCCTTTGCCTTATCCTCCTCTGACAGTTTATTATGGGTCGGAATGTTCCTGTTGGCTGGCCAGTACAGGAGTTATGCAAATCCGCCCTTATTGGCAGCTAATCATGTTGTCAGAATGTAGAGGCTGGGAGAGTCATTGGCAGCCCCGGAGGATGCTGGGAAATGTAGGGTTTTTTTAACTCGTTGTTTTGGGGGCCTTTTAGGGTTGGGGGGGGGAGTTTCTTTGCTACAAACGTACTTTGTCTGAGGCCTATTTATGTTGGCAAGTTTGGTGTCTCTGCGTTGTAAGGTTTCTCTGTTTGGGACGGTCGTTCCATGACGACTCTTCCTTTATATATATAGATTAACCCTCTCAACAGCAAAACTGCCTTATCTTCAAAACTGGAGAAATACTCCTAAATCTCTCAATGGAGGGGGATGTGCATTTCCCTTTTTTATTGCTTGTTAAAGAGGAAGTTTCTATGTCAGTTGCACTTTGTGTGAGTCAATAGGACTTTGCCGGGCGGTGTTCTCTTTCGATACCATATATGGTTTGCTTTTAGTGTTTACGTGGCAGGAAGTGACGATGCAGAATAATATTGTATTACATTCCATGTCTTCCGTATGACATTGCTAAACCTATATAGCTCGTATGATACATTGCATTTAATATTTTGTATACTTGTTTGGTATTCGGCATTATTCCAGTCTGTTCTGTGTAGGATGCAGAATAACAACAACTTTACTTTTATACCCCACCTCCATCTCCCCTAAGGCAGTGTTTCCCAACCTTTTTTGAGCTGCGGCACATTTTTTACATTTACAAAATCCTGGGGCACACCACCAACCAAAATGACACAAAATGACACTCTAACACAGTAATACATATAGTTAATATGTTTTAAAATGTATTTATACACTCAGTGTGAAACCTGGGCCTGTTTCGATGAACACAACATAGATATCCTGGCAGGAATGGCAGAAAGACACAAACTTCCCACACACAACTCCCATAACCAAGAGAAAATACTATAAGAGTTTGGTGGGCATTGATCTTGGGTTTTGGAGTTGTAGTTCACTTATATCCAGAGAGCACTGTGGACTCAAACAATGTTGGATCAGGACTAAACTTGGCATGAATACTCAATATGCCCAAATGTGAACACAGATGGAGTTTGGCGAAAATAGACCTTGAGATTTGGGAGTTGTAGTTCACCTACACCCAGAGAGCACTGTGGACTCAAATAATGATGGGGCGGGCCTCATGGGGAGGGGACACTCCACCCCTTTCTGACCCTCCTCCGCTCACCTCAGCCTCTCTGCCGGCCCTTCCTCCCCCGCAAGCAGCAGCAGCAGCAGGATTTGGCAGGAGGGGGAAGAACGAGTTTGTTGTCCCTCTCCCTGCTGTTGGTCCCGTGCCTCCTCCCATCTTCGCCTGAGCCATCCACGCCATCCTTCTTCCAAAGGAAAAGCAGCAACGGCGGTGAAGAACGCTTCCTCTTCGCCCCTGCCCGCTCTTTGCCTCGCGCTCGCTCAAGTGCGCTATAGCGGCTGGTGTTGTTATTGTTGTCCCTCTCTCTGCCGATGGCGCTCAAAACAGTCCCCACTCTTTCCCCTCCTCCATGATGTTTTGGCCTACAACTCCCAGCAGGGTAGAGAGGGAGAGAGAGAGAGAGAGAGAGCGAGCGAGGAGAAGGTGCGGCTGCACAGAGGAGCTGCCCCTCGCGTCACACTTGAGCAAGCGCGAGGGAAAGAGCGGGCCGGGACGAGGAGGAAGTGACCTCCACCGCCGCCACTGCTTTTCCTTCGGAAGAAGGATGGCGCGGACGGCTCGGGCAAAGATGGGAGGAGACGTGGGAACAACAGCAGAGAGAGGGAC
>JARBWK010001646.1:0-17990 GCA_030556195.1 Anolis apletophallus | reverse complement strand
GAAGGAGATAAGGTAAGAAGAAAAGGGGAAGGGAGGCAGGAAAGAAGGAGAGAAAGAAGGAGGGAAGGAAAGAGAGAGAAGGAAGGATGGTAGCAAAACGTGAAGGAAGGAAGGAAAGAGGTAGAGAAGGAAGAAATGAGAGAAAGAAGCAGATAAAGAAAGGGGGAAGGAAGGAAAAAGGTACAGAAGAAAGGAAGGAGATAAGGAAAGAAGAAAAGGGGAGGAAGGGAGGCAGGAAAGAAGGAGAGAAAGAAGGAGGGAAGGAAAGAGAGAGAAGGAAGGAAAGATGGAAGCAAAAAGTGAGGGAAGGAAAGAGGTCGAGAGCGAAGAAATGAGAGAAAGAGGAAGACAAAGAAAGGGGGGAGGAAGGAAAAAGGTACGGAAGGGAGGAAGGAGATAACGAAAGAAGAAAAGGGGAGGAAGGGAGGAAGGAAAGAAGGAGAGAAAGAGGGAGGGAAGGAAGGAAAGAGAGAGACGGAAGGATGGAAGCAAAAAGTGAAGGAAGGCAGGACAGAGGTAGAGAGGGAAGAAATGAGAGAAATAAAAGGATAAAGAAAGGGGGGAAGGAAAGAGGTACAGAAGGAAGGAGATAAGGAAAGAAGAAAAAGGAGGGAAGGTTGCCCACAGGAACGCGTGGCGGGTACAGCTAGTAAATAAATAAAGCCACTAATAGACAAACAATCAAATTGCTAAATTCTCCTAAATACAATGTAGCTAAGCCCTCCCAACAGATGGCCATTCAGCCTCCATTCAAAACCATCCTGAGAAGGACCCTTTACTGGACTCCCAGGCAATCTGTATATTACTAGAGTCGGAAGGGACCCCCAAAGGGCATCTAGTCCACCCGCTTCGGCCATTAAGGAAGATGCAATCCATCAACTGCAGGGCATAAGAAATGGAGTGGGGACATTTCCAAATGTTGTATGGCAGTGTTTCCCAACCAGCGTGCCGTGGCACACTAGTGTGCCGTGAGCGATCCTCAGGTGTGCCGTGGGAAATGGGAACCTCCAATCCCCTTTCTTCCCCCTCCTGCCGAACACGTTTTCTTCTCCACTCGGGCTCCCTTCTTCCCAGCCTCGCTCTGCTCGCTTTGCCTCGCTTTCTCTTGGGCAAGTCTGCGCAGTAGCGCCCGCACGGGTCACGTCTTCCTCCCTCCCCCCTCTCCTCCTGAACACGCTCACGCTGCCCCCTCAGATCAAAATGGTGGCAGAAGCGGCAGTGTAGAAGGAAAAGTAAGTGTTCGGCAGGAGGGGGAAGAAAGGGCGCGAAGGGGGAGGAAGAGGTCTCTGTCCAATGCTGGCATGGGCAAACTGGGACCTTCCAGGTGTTTTGGACTCCAACTCCCACCATTCCTAGCAGCCTCGGGCCCTTTTCCTTTTCCCCCTCAGCCACTTAAGCAGGAAAGGGCCTCAGGCTGTTAGGAATGGTGGGAGTTGGAGTCCAAAGCACCCAGAGGGCCGAAGTTTTCCCATGCCTGTTTTAGGGACCTTAAAGTGGTGAGCCTCCTTCCAACATTGGGATTCTGGATAGAAAACAAACAACAACATAACATAACATTGTGTGAGTCCACAGTGCTCTCTGGGTGTAGGTGAACTACAACTTCCAAACTCAAGGTCAGTTCCCAAACAAACCCTTTCAGTACTTTCTGTTGGTAATGAGAGTTCAATATGCCAAGTTTGGTTCAATTCCATTATTGCAAGAGTTCAGGATGCTCTATGATTGTGTGTTAACTATAAATGCCAGAAACTGTAACTCCCAAATGTCAAGGTCTATTTTCCCCCAAGCTCCATCTGTGTTCACATTTGGGCATATTGAGTATTCATGCCAAGTTTGGTCCTGATCCAACATTGTTTCAGTCCACGGTGCTCTCTGGATAGAGGCGAACTACAACTCCAAAACTCAAGGTCAATGCCCACCAAACTCTTATAGCATTTTCTCTTGCTTATGGGAGTTCTGTGTGGGAAGTTTGTGTCTTTCTGCCATTCCTGCCAGGATATCTATGTTGTGTTCATCGAAACAGGCCCAAGTTTCACACTGAAGTTTCACATTTAAAAACATATTAACTATATGTATGACTGTGTTAGAGTGTCATTTTGTGTCGTTTTGGTTGGTGGTGTGCCCCAGGATTTTGTCAGTGTAAAAAATGTGCCGAGGCTCAAAAAAGGTTGAAAAACACTGTTGTATGGTATATGACGGTTAAATAATATATTATGTACTAGCTGTACCCGGCCACGCGTTGCTGTGGCTGACTGTGGTGGTTTCAAAAGTGAAGTCCTGAGAAAGTAGTGGTATGTAAGAAGTGTGATTTTGTAATGGTTGAGGATAAACAATATTTCTTGTGAATCGTTTGTGAGTGTTGATTTGGACACGTGGCTGTAGTGTAGTCTGGTGCCTCCGGATTGGCCGGGGCACCCGCACACGTTGACGTAGCTGGTGCCTGCGTTGTGGCACCCCGTGATGGCCGACTGCCAAAGTTAGTATTGCAGTTCTCTTTGTTGGGGAGGGGGGAGTGGAGGGGAGAGAAGGGCCTAGTGTGCGTGCGCAGGATTTCTGCACATGCACAGTGCATCTGTGGCGCAGGGGATCCTGGAAATTGTAGTCCCTCAGGTTTTTTGGCTTTTTTTGAGTGTTTCCTTTTTATTTTTTGCATGGTTTTCGAGGGCTAAACACACCTTGTGGTGTGGGGGGTTGTGTTGCTTAATTCGGTGTTTCTGCGTTATGTGCTTTTGCTGTCTATAAGCCCCTCACCATGACATGAAGGATTTTATATAGAGAGATATTGTTATAGATCAGGGGTGCCCACACTTTTTCATCATGCGAGCTACTATATGAACAATCAAGTTGAAAAGATCACCTGTTGTGCATGTGAGCGTGCATGCGTGCGTGCGCGCGTGCGCGTTCCTACTGCAGCTTTCCGTCCGCGCGGGGCTTCTTTCTTAATGTTTTTGTTGCCTTCCTCCTTCCTGCTGCATGCTTTCGCGAAGCAGGAAGTCCCCATCCCGTCCTGCTTCTTGCGTGCACAGCAGGCCCCTCTCCCACGCAGCAGGAGGGTATTTATAGGCACACCCACCAGCGCTCCAGCCAGCTATGGCTTCGGCGGCGGCTCAGAAGGCGCAGGGCTGGGAAGAGGGGCCTGGCTGCTGCCTGGGCCGGGAAACTCAACCGAGAGGGACCCACGTGAGGCTGAAGCCTCCCCATGGCAGCCACCCCCCTCCCTGGTGGCTTCCTTACCTGGGCAGGTGAAGGATGAGTGGAAAAGGTGCTCCCCAAAGTGACAGATGCAGCGGGGGGGGGGGGGCGCCCTTCCTTCCTTCGTTCCTTTCGAGGGTATCTCTCAAAAAGGACACCCAAGTGGACGGCTGACAGGAAGGAGGACCCCTCTCACCGGTGGCAGTCCATGCCCATGGGAGAGAGAGAGGGGGTGGCTCTTCCTAGCCGGCTCTGAAGAGCCACCCTCTCTCCCCCCCCCCCATGGGCCCTCGCCACCTTTCTCCTTCGAGGGCGAGGCAGAGAAAGGCGCCGAGGGAACAAGCAGCAGCAGCAAGTGGAGTCTCCATCCTCGCAGCCCCCTCCTCCTCCGGGTTCAGCCCCAGGAACACGGTGGAGCCCTCCCTCCTCGCCCCAACCAAGGAAAGAAAGCAGCCCCACACAGCTCGCCCACCCAGGTCTCGGCTTGGAATGGGAGTCCCGAGGGCAGCAGCAGGGTTTTGGGCGGGACTTGCTTGGCTTTGCCCCACTTTGCCCGGCCTCCTTCGCCTCTTTCTCTCCTCTCCTCTCCTTCCAGCGCCCGCCTGCCTGCCTGACAAAAGGTTCCGAAAAAGTTCTCCAGATTTCTTTCTTCTTTCCTTGGCTCTCTCTTCCTCACACACACACCTTCCCTCCATCCCTCCCACGTGCCTTCGCCTTGCTCCCCCAGCAGCAACCAATGGGGCGGTCATGTCACCACACACCATGCGTGGCAAGACGAGCACCAGGGCCCGCCCACTAAAGCCTCATTTTGGCAAAAGAAGCCCCGCAGAGGCGGCGGCGGGAGCGAACGTGTGCGCGCATTGCAGGAGCACGCCATCTGGCTGGTGAGGCCCAAAGATCACCTGGAAGAGGGCTGAAGATCACCTAGGTGCTCCCGATCACCGTAATGAGCACCCCTGTTATAGATGATAGATAGATAGTAGGCCTGGTTAAGTTTGTCGGAATGCTTGTAAAATCAGAATGAATTCGGATTACATTCACTTTTGAAGCGTTTTTGAAGCGATGTAAGCAACCCGAAAGTGAATTTGTAATTTTGAGGCCACCGCCACCATTTTAGGAAAGGAATCGGCGGGTTTCCCTTCCCTGGCCTTCCCTTCCGTGTGCAGTTCTGACGCGTTTAACCCAGTTTGGACGCCGATGCCCTCCGAATCAGAATACGGCTGTCGCCCCAAGTGACATCTTGGGAAAGGGCCCCGTTGACGAACTACAGATCCCAGAAGCCCAGGAGTTTGGAGTTCCAAAGGAGTCATCTCTTTGTGTTGCAGGGAAAGAGCAATGGAAGTGCGTGCCTGCGAGCGGCGAGCCTGCATTTCCCACCTCGGTTGTGCGCAGCCCACGCTTCCCCGGATTTCATTAGTCCAATTTGGAACCAAAACAGAAGAATAGAACCCCGCAGAAAGCTCCCGGGAGACGCCGACGGGGAGCAAGCAGGCCTCTCGCTTGACAAGCATTTAATATTTCCGTTGGAAATGAAATGCTCCAGGTGGGCCTCCGCCTGTCGCACCCCCCCCCCTTATTATTATTATTATTGCCCCACTTTTCTCCCTAAAATGAGACACAGGAAGCATCTGCTCTGTAGATTTAATACAGTTCGATGTTGCTTTAACTGCTACGGGTCCCCTGGGAGCTGTAGTTGTGCAAGGTCTTCAGCCTCCTCTGCAAATCCCATCGTTCCCTAGCATGGAGCCACGCCAGTGAACTGTGGCACGCAT
This sequence comes from Anolis apletophallus, assembly GCA_030556195.1. Classification (NCBI taxonomy): domain Eukaryota; kingdom Metazoa; phylum Chordata; class Lepidosauria; order Squamata; family Anolidae; genus Anolis; species Anolis apletophallus. The sequence goes on along the minus strand of JARBWK010001646.1, from coordinate 13,029 downwards.
CAAACTGCATGAATTCTACCGTGGAGATGCGCCTTCAAAAACAATGGTGGAAGTGCAAAGGAACCGAGGTGGATTGAATACAATGAGCAGCTGCATTATTTTATAATTACACTAGCTGTACCCGGCAGGCGTTGCTGTGCCCTATTTAGGAGATGCGAGAAAGTCTGAGTATGTAAGGGTTGGAATTGATGTGACTTATGGTCTTGGTGGGGTCATGGCTGTGTCGTTGTGGGTTGTTCTGGTGGGTGGGATGTTGAAGTGCTGTGGAGTTGTCGGTGTGTGGTGTTGCTGGCGTTCTGCAGAGCTTGTGGATATACAATGTTTTTTGTCTTTCCGTCTGCTGTGTTGATGTAGCTGTTCTGTGGTTTCCCAACTCTGGAGCACGCTACGTAGAGTTGTCCGTGGGAGAAGCATTCTGTGTCAAGGTCTATGCCAGATTTGTAGTGTTTGTCCTTGAGCCTTGTTTATGGTGATGGCAAAAGCTAGTGTAGTGCAGTGTCTTTCTGTTCTGGCGTTTGTTCTCCCCTTTTTTGTGTGCTGTATGTAGCGTTGCGAGTGTGTCGTCCGATGGTGTTCTTTTTAGGAGGCATGGCTTGTCTTTTGGGTCAGCTTATGCCTGTGTGGAAGGAAGGAGTGGCATACAAATGGGTTGAGCAGTAGACGCAAGGTTGTGTTATGTGCGTATTGTGTTGTGTGTAGGCATTACTTTTGGTGAGTTAGTGGGTGTGTGGTGGCATTGTGGGTGGTAGTATGTTGTGGAATGCTTGTGTGGGTGGGGTGTTTTGGGGTGTTTGTGTGTGTTTGTAGAGTATCAGTGCAGTGTTGTGTTGTGGTTGGAGTATAGATAGAGTTGGTTTTGTTTGTGGTGGTGGTAGGTGTTGTGTGTGCGCGGGTCCCGCAAGGTCGGGGGGATGGGTTGTGATAGGAAGTTGTGTTGTGTTGTGTGGGTAGGAATTGCTGAAGTATTGTGCCTGGGACGTGTGTATTTGGAGGTGTGTGTGGTGGTGAAGTGGTTTTTGTTGTGTATTTTTGGGGGGTGGGTTTTTGTGTTGCAGGGTTTTTTTTGGTGGGTTTTGCAAGTTTGTGTTATTCTGTGGGTATGTGTTTGTCAGTGGTGCCTGTGTCCCTGGTGCCCTATTTGTCTCCCTCCTAGATCTTGGCCTTGACAGTTTAACCCTCAAACACCAACTGACTAAACTCAAATTACTCAGCATTCTATCCTAGCCTTGGCTGGCTCTGCTCAGTGTTACTATGGTTACTCAGCCTCTCTGCATTTTGTGTGGGCCGATGTTGGCCAATGGGTTTCACTGGCTGCCGCAGAGGATGCTGGGAAATGTAGTTTTTTATCGTTGTTTTGGGGCCTTCTAGGTTTTGGGGGGGGAAAGTTTCTTAGCTAAAAACCTTCCTTGCCTGAGGCCTATTTTTGTTGGCAAGTTTGGTGTCTCTGCCTTGGAAGGTTTCTCTGTCTCTGTCAGTCGTTCGATGACGGGTCCTCCTTTATATAATAGACTAGCTGTACCCGGCACGCGTTGCTGTGCCCTTTTTAGGAGATGCGAGAAAGTCCAATCATCCACGGTGTGCCCTCCTCTAAACTGCAGTTGGATGGAGTGGGGGGCATGGTGTGCCAAGTTGGGTCTTTATTGGTCTTGGTTCTGGGCCACAGTGGTCTGTGGGGAATGAATGGGTTTTGAAGTACTACAAATCCCATTTTCCATGGTGGTACTTGAAGTCCCATCATGCATGGTCGGGGCTCTGTGTGCCAAGGTAGGTTACTGTAAATTCAGGCCATACACAATGTCCCATGAGCTGAGGCCTAGTTAGGAACAGCAAGTTAATGAAGCCTTACTGTCAATTCAGGCCATACACAATGTCCAATGAGCTGAGGCCTAGTTGGGAGAATCAAGTTAATGAAGCTTTACTGTCAATTCAGAGCGTAAACAGCTTCCCAGTAAGTGAGGCCTAGTTAGGGAAATCAGGTTAATGAAGCCTTACTGTCAATTTAGAGCGTAAACAGCTTCCCAGTAAGTGAGGGCTAGTTAGGGAAATCAAGTTAATGAAGCCTTACTGTCAATTCAGGCCATACACAATGTCCAATGAGATGAGGCCTAGTTGGGAGAATCAAATTAATGAAGCCTTACTGTCAATTCAGAGCGTAAACAGCTTCCCAGTAAGTGAGGCCTAGTTAGGGAAATCAGGTGAATGAAGCCTTACTGTCAATTTAGAGCGTAAACAGCTTCTCAGTAAGTGAGGGCTAGTTAGGGAAATCAAGTTAATGAAGCCTTACTGTCAATTCAGGCCATACACAATGTCCAATGAGCTGAGGCCTAGTTGGGAGAATCAAGTTAATGAAGCCTTACTGTCAATTCAGAGCGTAAATAGCTTCCCAGTAAGTGAGGCCTAGTTAGGGAAATCAAGTTAATGAAGCCTTACTGTCAATTTTGGGCGTGGTCTGTGATGTTTTGGGGTGTTAATTTTCGGTTGGAAGTGATTTGGTTTTTTTGTTTTGGGGATTGGCTCAGGCCTTTTCCTTATTCTGTTTTGGCAGTTTATTAAGGATCGGAATTTTCATGTTGGCTGGCCATTGCAGCAGTTATGCAAATCCGCCCTTATTGGCAGCCAATCATGTTGTTCAGAATGTAGAGGCTGGGTGAGTCTTTGGCTGCCCCGGAGGTTGCTGGTAACTGTAGTTTTATTTTTACTCGTTGTTTTGGGGGCCTTTTAGGTTTTGGGGGGGAAAGTTTCTTTGCTACAAACGTACCTTACTTGAGGCCTATTTCTGTTGGCAAGTATTGTTTTTCTGCGTTGTAAGTTTTCTTTGTTTGAGGTATACATCACATGACGTGAACCCATTTATATAATAGACTAGCTGTACCCGGCACGCGTTGCTGTGCCCTATTTAGGAGATGTGAGAAAGTATGAGTATGTAAGGGTTGGAATTGATGTTACTTATGGTCTTGGTGGGTGTGTGCATGTCTATATATGTATATGTGCGTGTATATGTGTGCATGTGTATATGTGTGCATGTGTGCATGTGTATATATGTGTATGTATGTGGGTGTGCATGTGTATATTGGTGTGTGCATGTATATGTGTGTATGTATGTGCATTTGTATATGTGTGTATGTACATATGTGTGTGAATGTGTGTATATGTATATATGTGTGTGTATTTGTATGTGTGTATGTATGTGTGTGTAAGTGTATATGTGTGTGAATATGTCTATATGTATATATTTGTGTGTATGTGTATATGTGTGTATGTATGTGTATGTATGTATATATGTGTGGGAAAGGGTGATGAATGAAATGGGAGAGGGTGGAACGTGGGGAAGGATGGGACTGGGACGTGGAGGGAGGGGCTGGAGAATGGGGAAGTTAAGATAGGGAGAGGAAGGAGGAAACTACAAAAGGGAAGAGTGGTTTGGGGTTGGAGTGGCATAGAAGTGTGTGTGTTTGGGGGGTGAGACGGGAAGGGAGGAAGAGGTTTGCCCTGGCCTAGGAGAGAGAAGCCTCCCTCTCCTTTCCCCATTCCTCGAAGGGAGAAAGCATTGTGGGGAATGGAAGCAGGAGGCGAAGAAGGTTTTGGAGGGGGAAGGAGAAGCAGCAGCGCACATTTTTCCGGGCCCCACCCACCCACAGAAACATCCCTCGCCTCAGTCCTCGGTCATCAGGTTCCCGGTCCAGGAGCGGCTGGAAGGCGACAGAGGACGAAAAGCCAGCGGAGGAGGCACCCACGACGCCACCCGGGTTCAGAAGCCCGCCGGGAAACAGCGGAGGCAGCAGAGACGGCCACGGACTACATTTCCAGAAGGCACCGCACGGCGACTTCCGGTTCCTTCGCCTCCTTGCCATTGAGCCGTGCGGTGCCTTTCTGGGAAATGTAGTCCCGTGGCCGTCTCTGCTGCCTCCGCTGTTTCCCGGCGCTTCTGAACCCGGGTGGCGCTGTGGGTGCCTCCTCCGCTGGCTTTTCCTCTGTCGCCTTCCAGCCGCTCCTGGACCCGGGAACCTGATGAGCGAGGACTGAGGGCGAGGGATGTTTCTGTGGGTGGGTGGGGTGGGTGAGTGCGCCGCAAGCGCCACTACGCTTGGTGGCTATGGGGGGTTTGGGGGGGGCAGTTTTAGGGGTCTTCCGCGGGGACACGGCGGAGGGCGATCGGGGCGTTCAGGGTGAGTGGGGAGAGAGAGGGAGACGGGATGGGTTTGTATGTTGGGGGAGGTGGTTTTGAGTGCGCCCCTGCGCGATTGTTCTCCCTGTGTTCTGCGCCGCGCCAGCGCAGAACGGGAGTCAATGGGCGGTTTTTGGGGGCTGTTGTTGGGGCTTGCAAGTTAGTGAGGTGGGTTTTTAGTGTTATGTCTGTACCTCGTGGTCTGGGGGAATGTGTGTCGTGGGATTTGTGTTTGGGGGTTATGGTTTGGCCGTGCATATCCTTCTTTGCACGACCACGTCTCCTTTATATATATAGATTATGCATATACATATATTGATTGATTGATTGATTGATTTTATTATTTATGAGTCGCCCTCCACGTCAGTGCTCCGGGCGACTTACACATAAAACACATAAAAGAGTTCAATAGTTAAAAGCTAAAAGAATAGGAAGATTAATTAAAATAGTTCCAGTAACTCAGGCCAAGTCTGGAGGGTGTCCTTAGCCGTAAGCCTATATACACACATATACACAGACATATTCATATATGTTTGTATCTATCTATCTATGTATATAACAAAAGTCAGTGTTTGCGGCGGTGCGGAGGACGGGAGATGCGGAGGAATATGTGCCAGCATTTCGATTGGTTGCCACTGTGGGATCATTTGCATAAAGGACACTGATTGGCCAGCCTCAGAACTCCGACACTCTAAGGCACCAGACAGAGGGGATTTGTGGCCACTGAGGGAGCATTTGCATAAAGGACTCTGATTGGCCAGCACGCAAGAATCCAAGCCTCTTCATTCAAACAACATGATTGGTTGCCACTGAGGGAGAAATTGCAAAACTGGCTCTGATTGGCCAGCTTCTAGATTCCAACATTCTAAGGTGACACAGAGGGAAAAGGAAAGGCCTCAGGCAGTCAGTCACTGCGGCCCACACTAATGACGGATCAGGACCACACTTGGCACACAGAGGCCCAATGGCCCACTTCACAAGCTGGTGTGGTTTAGGGCAGGATGGGCCACAAATGATGGGATTTGCAGTACATTCACCTGATTCACTCCCCAAACAATGACCCACTCTCCATCCTACTGCAGTTTAGAGGAGGGCGGACCATGGATGATGGGACTTGAAGTACCTGTACTCATTCCCCATGACCGCAGCAGCCCCCAACAAAGACCGATAAAGACCATACTTGGTACACAGAGCCCCCATGATCCACTCTACATTCTACTGCAGTATGGAGGAGGGTGGACCATGAATGATGGGACTTGAAGTACCTCCACTCACTTCTCGAGTGTGCTGCGACCCTCATCGAATGACTGCTCAAGACCAAACTTGGCAACATAACCCCCATTACCCCCTTAACATCCTGGAGAGGTTTAGGGGAGGTGGACCACGGATTATGGAATTTGTAGTACTTTCAAATGCTTTTGTTCCAACAGACCACTGTGGCCCCCAAGAAAGAACAATAAAGACCATACTTGGCACACTGAGCCCCCATGACCCACTCTATCTTCTACTGCAGTTTGGAGGAGGGTGGACCGTGGATGATGGGACTTGAAGTACCAAAGACCAACCTTGGCACAGAATGCCTTTCTCAAATAACCCGGGCACCGCCGGGTCCCCAAGCTAGTAATATAATATAAATACATTATAAATATAAATATATAAAATAAATATATAAAATTATATAATAATAGTAAGTGAACACTACTATTAATGATAATAATAATGGACATTCTGTTACTTCAGGGTGCATCTAACAATGTGGAATCAATGCGTTTTGAACTTCCGTGACTCAATGAATCACAGGAACTGTAGTTTTCCAAGGGCTTTCATCTCCTCCGCCAAAGAGTTAAGAAACCACAACTCCCATGACTTCATAGCATTGAGCCTTGGCGGTTAAAGCAGGCTCGAACTGCATTCATTCTACATCTTACACAACACACACACACATATCAATATGAAAAACTTGTCTGGAGTTGACTAGGTGACCTTTTGGGGTTCTCTCCCTAACGCGACGGACGGCGAAGCCATGCTGTGCGCTTCCCCACGGGGCCTGAATCCACACACTTTGAGACGTGTCCTTCTCCTTTGACAAGTGCTTGGCGCCGGGCGCAAGGGATTATAAAGTCTGCAAATATTTGAAAACGGAATAATAACTTGTTAATTATAAAATTTAATTGAGCAGCGCTCTGAGCCAATACGGCGCCTTTGACAGCCGGAAAATGCGTTTCCTCCCGTCGCATTGAGATGTGGCAGGTAAAGCCCAGTCCCTCCCTTCGTTCCTTCGTTCCTTCGCTCCTTCCTTCTTAGTCGAAGCAGCGGGGGCCTCTTCCACCCAGGAATAGAGATAGACAGACACAACTGACACAACCCAGCCTCTTATTATCCGGCCTCAAACCCCTTTCTCCCTGACTCAATCACAAGTAAAGTTTTGCTTTGTTAAGATGTGTTTTGCAGCTTGCACGGTTTGTTAAAGGTGAGGTTGCATTGATTGGTCCCTGGTACCTGTCAATCATCGCTCACAGATCCCTGTTGGGTTTGTTCCACCCCCTTTCCCAGGGATCTGGGAAGAATGCCATTTTTATGTTCATTAAGCCAGTGATTTTCAACCTTTTTTGAGCCGCGGCACACTTTTTACATTTCCAAAATCCTGGGGCACACCACCAACCAAAATGACACAAAATGACACTCTAACACAGTAATACATATAGTTAATATGTTTTTAAATGTATTTATACACTCAGCTAGACGGAAGCACACTCTGAGGCAGAGTGTTCCACTGCTGAACAGTTCCCACAGCCAGGAATTTCTTCCTAATGTTCACCCTCCTACACAGACATGCTTCCCTGTGATGTTTGCTTTTCTGCCTGCGCGCTCACGCAGCGCTCTCTCTCTCTCTCTCTCTCTCTCTCTCTATATATATATATATATATATATGTATATAATAAAAGTCAGTGTTTGCGGGCGGTGGTGTGGTGGTGCGACGGGAGGAATATGTGCCAGCATTTCGATTGGCTGTGGGATTATTTGCATAAAGGGCTCTGATTGGCCAGCCTCAAAACTCCAACATTCTACGGCACCAGACAGAGGGGATTGGTTGCCACTGAGAGAGTATTTGTATAAAGGACTCCGATTGGCCATCTGCATTCCAACATTCTAAGGTGACACAGAGGGAAAAGGAAAGGCCTCAGGCAGTCAGCCCCTGAGGACCACAGCAATGACGTATCAGGACCAAACTTGGCACACAGGGGCCCAATGGCCCACTTCACAACCTGGTGTGGTTTAGGGCAGGATGGGCCACGAATGATGGGAATTGCAGTACCTTCACATCATTCACTTACCAAACAACACTGGAGCGCCTATAAATCACAGACCAGGTGGATGGATGGATGGATAGACGGGTGCAATAGTATATAGATATGATGGATAGATGGGTAGATAGATAGATAGAGATATGATAGAAAGATGGATGGAATAGTATATAGATATGATAGATGGAAAGATCAATAGATCCATAGATTGAGATGATAGATTAATGGCGAGATAGCTGGATAGATTGATAGATGGGGAGAGGGGGGGGGGCGGGTTGATGAGCAACTTTCAGGAGAGCTGTAGTCTTCCTGCATTGACTGATGGCCCTTGGGATCCCTACCAACTCTTAAGAGTCTACAGTTCGATGTTTGGACATTCAGACAGAGGCCGGATGCCCGTTCGTCTTTAACCCTTTCAGGTGAAGGTTTTGATGGTGTTAGCTTTGAGCAGAATCCTTGGCCTCTGTTCCGGGCCTGATTTACGGGAGGTGCGGGACCTCCCTGGGACCCGGATTTATGTCCATAATTAGTATTAATCAACAATCCGAGGAGAGCGCTTGAGTAAATCAATGGGTTTTTTTTTAATTAGATGGCGATGCGGCGTAAAATACGATCTGGCTGCAGAGAGAAAGGAAGGCACGGGAGTTTGGGGATGCATTTGCTGCTAATTTGGAGGCCGCGCTACCTCCCATGATTGGGTTGCAACAATACTACCCATCACCCCCTTCCTCCTCTTTCCAGGACATTGCAATTAACAGCAGTACGTGATTGTAGTTCACAGCTTGCTTTGAAGTACTAGGAACTAATTCCTTTTGTTGTCAAATGTTTTCTTGGCCTTCTGGGGAGACTCGCTGGGATGAGACTCGGGGGCACGGTTCTTCTGTGGCTACAATCCTTCCTGGAGGGTCGTTCCCAGTCGGTGAAGCTGAGGGACTCCTGCACGGACCCCTGGCCATTGACCTGTGGGATCCCGCAAGGATCTCTTCTGTCCCCCATGCTATTCAACATCTACATCAGGGCTGCCCAGGAAGTCGATCGCGACGACCAGTCGATCCCAAGACCGAAGGAGGTCGATCCCAGCCGGATGGGGCGCGCTCAGAGGGGGCGGAGCCAGGCCGTGCCACCCCCGCCTCCCCCAGCTGGGCACTCCCAACAGTTTCTCCAGGCTTGAGGATGGCAATGCCAAGCCAGTGGTGGCATAGCTAGCACAAGGCTGGCTTGGCATTGCCATTCTCAAGCCTGGAGAAGCTGCTGGGAGCTCCAAAGCCAGAGGGGGAGGGGCGGGCTTGGCGGGCCTGGCTTGCCACCCTCTGGCTTCCTCTACCAGCAGCTTCTCCAGGCTTGAGGATGGCAATGCCAAGCCATTGGTGGCATAGCTAGCACAAGGCTGGCTTGGCATTGCCATCCTCAAGCCTGAGAAGCTGCTGGGAGCCCAAAGCCAGAGGGGGAGGGGCGGGGCTTGGTGGCCTGCCTGGCTCGCCCCTCTGGCTTCCACTCTACCAGCAGCTTCCAGGCTTGAGGATGGCAATGCCAAGCCATTGGTGGCATAGCTAGCACAAGGCTGGCTTGGCATTGCCATCCTCAAGCCTGGAGAAGCTGCTGGGAGCCCAAAGCCAGAGGGGAGGGGCGGGGCTTGGTGTGGCCTGGCTCCTGGTCTGGCCTTCTTCTACAGCAGCTTCTCCAGGCTTGAGGATGGCAATGCCAAGCCATTGGTGGCATAGCTACACAAGGCTGGCTTGGCATTGCCATCCTCAAGCCTGGAGAAGCTGCTGGGAGCCCAAAGCCAGAGGGGAGGGGCGGGGCTTGGTGTGGCCTGGCTCCGCCCCCCTCTGGCTTCTACTCTACCAGCAGCTTCTCCAGGCTTGAGGATGACAGGGCCAAGCCATTGGTGGCATAGCTAGCACAAGGCTGGCTTGGCATTGCCATCCTCAAGCCTGGAGAAGCTGCTGGGAGCTCCAAAGCCAGAGGGGAGGGGGGAGGGGCTTGGCACAGCCTGGCTCCACCCCCCTCTGGCTTCCACTCTACCAGCAGCTTCTCCAGGCTTGAGGATGGCAATGCCAAGCCATTGGTGGCATAGCTAGCACAAGGCTGGCTTGGCATTGCCATCCTCAAGCCTGGAGAAGCTGCTGGGAGCTCCAAAGCCAGAGGGGAGGAGGCGGGCTTGGCGTGGCTTGGCTCTGCCCACTCTAGCTTCGCCTACCAGCAGCTTCTCCAGGCTTGAGGATGGCAATGCCAAGCCAGTGGTGGCATAGCTAGCACAAGGCTGGCTTGGCATTGCCATCCTCAAGCCTGAGAAGCTGCTGGGAGCTCCAAAGCCAGAGGGGAGGGGCGGGGCTTGGTGTGGCCTGGCTCCGCCCGCCTCGGGCTTCCGCTCTACCAGCAGCTTCTCCAGGCTTGAGGATGGCAATGCCAAGCCACTAATGGCATAGCTAGCAGAAGGCTGGCTTGGCACTGCCATCCTCAAGCCTGGAGAAGCTGCTGGGAGCTCCAAATCCAGAGGGGAGGGGGAGGGGCTTGGCACAGCCTGGCTCCACCCCCGCCCCTGGCTGGCTTCCGCCTACCAGCAGCTCCAGGCTTGAGGATGGCAATGCCAAGCCATTGGTGGCATCGCTAGCAGAAGGCTGGCTTGGCACTGCCATCCTCAAGCCTGGAGAAGCTGCTGGGAGCACAGAAATCCATGCCATCATCAACGTGTCCACCTTCAAGGCGCCACCAGACTCTTGGTAGCATTTCCTTGCCAGGATGAAGACCAGGCCCGGATTAACAACTTTTGCACCCTAGGCCACATTTTGGAATTACGCCCCAGCCAACCTCTACCCCCCACACACACACACCCCTCAGACCCACACTTAACGCTTTCTGATGTCACTAGGAAGGGCGTTCCAAAGCCGAGGAGCCACCACTGAAAAGGCCCTGTCTCTCGTGCCTACTAAATCGAGCCTGCAAAGCAGGCGGGACCAAGAGCAGGGCCTCCGGATGATCTTAAGCATTTTGAAGGTTCATAGGAAGAGATGCATTCGACATGTAAGTTGGACCAGAATCCGCCCTCCTCTAAACTGCAGTAGGATGGACAGTGGGTCATTGTTTAGGACGTGAATCAGGTGAAGGTACTGCAAATCCCATCATTTGTGGCCCATCCTGCCCTAAACCACACCAGGTTGTGAAGTGGGCCATTGAGCCTCTGTGTGCCAAGTTTGGTCCTGATCCGTCATTGCTGTGGGCCGCAGTGACTGCCTGCCTGAGGCCTTTCCTTTTCCTTCTGCGTCACCTTAGAATGTTGGAATCTAGAAGCTGGCCAATCAGAGCCAGTTTTGCAATTTCTCCCTCCGTGGCAACCAATCATGTTGTTTGAATGAAGAGGCTTGGATTCTTGGGTGCTGGGCCAATCAGAGTCCTTTATGCAAATACTCCCTCAGTGGCAACCAATCCCCTCTGTCTGGTGCCTTAGAACAGTGTTTTTCAACCTTTTTTGAGCCGCGGCACACTTTTTACATTTGCAAAATCCTGGGGCACACCACCAACCAAAATGACATAAAATCACACTCTAACACAGTAATACATATAGTTAATATGTTTTTAAATGTATTTATACACTCAGTGTGAAACCTGGGCCTGTTTTGATGAACACAACATAGATATGACTTCCTCTCACATATTTATACATGGCTATCATGTCTTCTCTCAGACTTCTTCAGGCTAAGCATGCCCAGCTCTTCAAGCCACTCCTCATAGAGCTTGCTCTCCAGACCTTTGTGAAATTTCACCCTGAGTGAAACTTGATTCCAGTTAATAGGCTTGGGTTAGAATCCTAAAATCGCAATTCTAAAATCAAATGGGGGGGGGGGATTATTTTTTTGATTAGTATATTAAAGACTTACAAAAAATTTTTTCAAAAGTGCTAAATGTAACTTAAGTACTAACGAAATTCTAAAGTGGTTCTAAAGTAGGAAAAGCAGGGAAACAGTTAAAAATCAAGGGGGAACATTCCCTTCACCTCTGCAGTGCAATTATGGAGCTGTAGATGTATAACATAAATATAAGAGGTAGGAGCTACTACCGGTAGCTCAGGACACCAGAAAGTGAAGTACCGATTCTCCCCCTTATTATTTCCCTTCCTCCTTTCTTCCTTCTCTACCCTCTTCTTTCATTCCTTCCTTTGCTCTTTTGGTTCCCCATCCCTTCTTTTCTCTTCTTCGCCCTCTTTTCCCCACGCCGCCGGCGCCTCCACTCACCTCGCCGCTTTAGCCTCGATCCATGGATCGAGGCCAGAGAGAGCAGAGAGGCGCCGGGCCCTTTCCCCGCTATATGCTGTCGACCCAGGCTTGGGCCGGCTTATATTTTAGTGGGAAAGGGGCTCACATGCTTTCTTTCTGCCTTCTCTAGCCCCGATGCATGGATCGAGGCCAGAGAGAGAGAGGCAGAGAGGGGCGCGGGGCCTTTTTCCTCCTCTCTCGCAGGCCTGTCATTGGCGAGAGGAGGAGGAGGCCCTCGCTCACCCCATCCATGTTTCTTTGCCTCTGATTGGCTAAAGGAAAGGTGGAGTGAAGGGAGGGTATGTCCACCTGGTATCCATCAGCCAATGACAAAACACGCTACTAAGGGCAAAGAAACCATACGAATGCTTTACGACCCAGATACAAAAATGGCGCCCCGAAGCCGTAAAAGAAAGTCTACTTCCTGGTTCACGACAGCGATACGTAAAACATCAAAAGTCCCATTACATACGAACCTCTAACGAATCCATTTAATTTCCGTTTCATTTTTCCCATGCCTACCAGTTAACTATGGATGTTATATACAGTTCCTTGGGGGGGGGGGCAACTCTCGATAAATCCAGTAAAATAGTCACAAAAAATCCAAGCGGAGAGGCTCAATTTGTTTCTTGGAAACCTGTGAGGGGGCTGCTAGGAGGGGGAAGAGTGCCAATTTCCCACGGCACGCCTGATGAACGCCACGGCACACTGGTTGGGAAACACTGTCTTAGAATTAGGGTTCCCATAAGTCCCTTATTCTAAGGGACGTCCCTTATTTTGGCCCTAAAATTTGTGTCCCTTATTTTCAGGCCCTGTCCCTTATTGTTGACTAGCAGGACAGGACTGGGCGGGGTTGACCAGAGGAAGCTGCGCGCTGTGGTTTCCACGGCAATGCCTGCCCAGGGATTCCAACTCACAGGGCAGCCTGCGTCCCCGTTGGACGGAAGAGGCGATACAGGACTTTTTGAAAGTACAGTAGACTACTTAACCGTTACCCAAGGGAATGTTGGATCATGTTGATAAAGATAGTTTCTGGTTGCTTGAGAGTTACTCTTAAAATAGGCCTATCCAGAGAGCACTGTGGACTCAAACAATGTTGGATCAGGACCAAACTTGGCATGAATACTTAATATGCCCAAATGTGAACACGGATGGAGTTTGGGGAAAATAGACCTTGACATTTGAGAGTTACAGTTTCTGGAGGGGGGGCCTCAAAAGACCAGCAGTCTCCTCTCACTTAGTTGTCCCTCCTCCTGCCAGGCTTGAATTGGGGTTGTGGGGAGCAGGAGCCCTCACTCACCACCTG
>JARBWK010001645.1:0-17999 GCA_030556195.1 Anolis apletophallus | reverse complement strand
TTTTAATGCCTGGAAAATCTTATTTATTTATTTATTGTTTCGGCAATAGACCGCCCTATCCGAAGCTCAGGGCGGTTTACAGCACGCTAACAGATCCAATTAAAATACATAAATTGACATTATAAAAACAACTAAAACAGTTAAAACAGTTTAAAAGTTAAAAAATCTCCTCCCCCCAATACACCCCAGCAACCGCGCACAGAGCGTTTGGGACAGTGTGGCAGTGACGCAGCTGGATGGCAGGTTGTAACAAATGCCAGTCAGGGGCCAAATGCCTGCCTGAACAACCAGGTCTTACAGGCCCTGCGAAAAGTCATTAGATCCGCAGTGCGCGTGTCTCTGCAGGGAGCGAATTCCATAGGGCCAGCGTGGCCGCTGAAAACGCTCTTTGTCGCGTGCTCGATAGCCTGCATGTCTTCATCCCAGGACCTCCAACATGTTGAGCCCCTCTGAGCGCAGTGATCTACTGGGCACATATGGGGTAAGCCGCTCCCTCAGGTACGCTGGCCCCAAACCATGTAAGGCCTTGAAAGTTAAAACTAAGTTGGGAGTCGTCTAGTACGCTGGGTATAAATTAAAACAATAAGGAAAAAATCGCCCTTAGTGGTATGGCTGGAGGAGGGGGAGGGGGGAGGGGTGGATGGAGGGAGGGAGGGTATGAGGAGGAGGAGTAGCAGCCCGCATTGCCACGGAGATCAGCTGGGGGGTGATGGCCTGCTGGGCCTTCCCTGCGGCCCCCGCCACTCTCCATTTAAGGACCTTCTCCGTCCTTGCCGCTTGCCTCCTCCGAAGGCTTGCCTAGGCCCAAGGAAGTGCCTCCGGATGCCAACTCCTAGCAGCGCTGGGCAGCGACGTGCCTTGGGTATGCTCCCAGTGGCATGCTGGGAGCAGTAGGAATCAGGGAACTACTGCTCCCAGCATGTGTCTGGGGCACATCAAAACACGCCATCGCCCAGTGCTGCTAGGAGTCATCCGAGACGCTTCCTGGGCCTAGGCAAGCCCAGTGGCCTCGGAGGAGGTAAGCAGCGCCAAGCAGGAGGTCCTTGAATGGAGAGGGGGCGATGGGGCATAGTCTTGGAAGATGGGGGTAGTCTTAAACGGCAAGTATATACCTAACTCTGTATTTTATCTTTAAAAGTTGGGGGTCATCTTATACCCCCAGTCGCCTTGTATTTCAGAATATACGGTATCTTATATGCAAAGAATAAAGAGTATTTTGTTCTTTTAGACTTGGGAGGATCCAGCACATAAAGATGAAAACACTGGCTGTTGTGGAGATAACGATCCAATTGATGTCTGTGAAATTGGAAGCAAGGTAGCAAAATAAGTTTTGAGGTAGAATATGTGTGTTGTAATGTTATCCAAGTCTGTGAACTTCACTGCTCTGAGCATCAGAGAGTCATGTAGATTTGGACTTTTTAAAGAATAAACACAAAATATTTTTATAGTCGGGTTGCTGTGAGTTTTCCGGGCTGTATGGCCACGTTCCAGAAGCATTCTCTCCTGACATTTCACACACATCTATGGCAGGCATCTTTAGAGATTGTGAGCTCTGCTGGAAACTCGGCGAGTGAGGTTTATATATTTGTGGAATGTCCCAGGTGGGAGAAAAAACTCTTCTTGGTTGGAGGAAAGTGTGAATATTGCAATTGACTACCATGATAGCATTTATTTATTTATTTATTATTTCGCATTTGTCTGTCGCCCCCAACGGCTTGGGGCGACATACAACAGTTCGTAAAATACAATTGTCAGATAACTCATAAACCACAGTAATACCATTAAGATGGAATTACAATTAGAACAGTTGAAGCAACAAATGGAGTCGCAGTGGGCTGACGGCTAGGCGGTGTGAGCTACAGTTTAGCTAACTCCGAAGGCTTGTTGGAACAGCAATGTCTTAACTGCTCTCCTGAACGGGAGGAGGTCCTGGGTGGCACGGATGCCGGCGGGCAGTGCGTTCCACATCATAGGGGCTGCAACAGAGAAAGCCCGGCGGCGGGTTGCAGACAGATGGTAGGTCCTCACATTTGGGATGACCAGGAGGTTTTAGCTCTTCGAGCGCAGTGATCTGGTGGGATGATATGGGACAAGGCGGTCCAAGAGGTACACTGGCCCCAGACCATGTAAGGCCTTAAAAGTCAGGACTAACACTTTGAAGCCAAGCCGGCATTCACTGGGGAGCCAGTGCAGTTCGCGCAGGATTGGCGTGATGTGGTGGCCAATCGGGACCCCCGCCAGGCGTCGCGCTGCAGCGTTCTGCACCAGCTTGAGTCTCCGGATTACCGACAGAGGAAGGCCAATGTAAAGAGCGTTACAGTAGTCCAGCCTCGAGATGACCGTGGCTTGGATCACTGTGGCTAAGTCGCGCCGGGACAAATAGGGGCCAGCTTCCTCGCCTGGCGAAGATGGAAAAATGCTACCCTGCTGACGCTGGAGACGTGGGCCTCCATCGACAACAGGGGGTCCAAGGTTACTCCTAAGCTCTTAACAGAGGGCGACGGACATAATGTCATAATGGCTTTGCAGCTTCAAAGCCTGGCTGCTTCCTGTCTGGGGGAATCTTTTGTTGGGAGGTATTAGCAGGCCCTGGTTGTTTCCTGTCTGGAATTCCCCTGTTATAATCATTTGCTACTTATAACATGAAACCATCACCATTCCATTCAAAATCAATGGTAAGTAGCTTATCTCTCTCTATATAAATGCTGTTGTCGTCGTGAGTAATTAAAAACAAAAAAAACCCTACGGGGCCAATACCCACCAAATTTGGCAGCAAAACGTCCTTCAACGCAAGGTGTGACCAACAATAAAAATCCCCCCCAAAGAACCCCTCATAATTCATTAAATTAACAAAATACAGATCCTCCGTGGTCCCACTCTGGCCCCGCCCCCTCTCCCTCGCTGCACTCCCCCCTCCTTTCCTCTCCTGTTCCTTCCTTCCTTCTTTCCCTTGGACAAGGGAGGGGGATGTGGTGGAGGGGCAATAAGAAACCCTGTTCCTCGCTCTGGCCCCACCTCCTACTCCAGCCCTGTTCCCGCCCCCTCTCACTCGCCACACTCCCCCCTCCTTTCCTCTACCGTTCCTTCCTTCCTTCTTTCCCTTGGACAAGGGAGGGGGATGTGGTGGAGGGGCAATAAGAAACCCTGTTCCTCGCTCTGGCCCCACCTCCTACTCCAGCCCCGTTCCCGCCCCCTCTCACTCGCCACACTCCCCCCTCCTTTCCTCTACCGTTCCTTCCTTCCTCCTTTCCCTTTGGCAAGGGAGGGGGGTGTGGTGGAGGGGCAATAAGAATCCCTGTTCCTCGCTCTGGCCCCACCTCCTACTCCAGCCCCGTTCCCGCCCCCTCTCACTCGCCACACTCCCCCCCTCCTTTCCTCTACCGGTCCTTCCTTCCTCCGTTCCCTTTGGCAAGGGAGGGGATGTGGTGGTGGGGCAATAAGAAACCCTGTTCCTCGCTCTGGCCCCACCTCCTACTCCAGCCCCTCCAGAAACCCTGTTCCTCGCTCTGGCCCCACCTCCTACTCCAGCCCCGTTCCCGCCCCCTCTCACTCGCCACACACCCCCCTCCTTTCCTCTACCGTTCCTTCCTTCCTTCTTTCCCTTTGGCAAGGGAGGGGGATGTGGTGGAGGGGCAATAAGAAACCCTGTTCCTCGCTCTGGCCCCACCTCCTACTCCAGCCCCGTTCCCGCCCCCCTCTCACTCGCCACCCCCCTCCTTTCCTCTACCGTTCCTTCCTTCCTTCTTTCCCTTTGGCAAGGGGGGGATGTGGTGGAGGGGCAATAAGAAACCCTGTTCCTCGCTCTGGCCCCACCTCCTACTCCAGCCCCGTTCCCGCCCCCTCTCACTCGCCACACTCCCCCCTCCTTTCCTCTACCGTTCCTTCCTTCCTTCTTTCCCTTTGGCAAGGGAGGGGATGTGGTGGAGGGGCAATAAGAAACCCTGTTCCTCGCTCTGGCCCCACCTCCTACTCCAGCCCCGTTCCCGCCCCCTCTACAGCGATCACCACACTCCCCCCTCCTTTCCTCTACCGTTCCTTCCTTCCTTCTTTCCCTTTGGCAAGGGAGGGGGATGTGGTGGAGGGCTAATAAGAAACCCTGTTCCTCGCTCTGGCCCCACCTCCTACTCCAGCCCCGTTCCCGCCCCCCCCTCACTCCCCACACACCCCCCCTCCTTTCCTCTACCGTTCCTTCCTTCCTTCTTTCCCTTTGGCAAGGGAGGGGATGTGGTGGAGGGGCAATAAGAAACCCTGTTCCTCGCTCTGGCCCCACCTCCTACTCCAGCCCCGTTCCCGCCCCCCTCTCACTCGCCACACTCCCCCTCCTTTCCCCTCTACCGTTCCTTCCTTCCTTCTTTCCCTTTGGCAAGGGAGGGGGGTGTGGTGGAGGGGTAATAAGAAACCCTGTTCCTCGCTCTGGCCCCACCTCCTACTCCAGCCCCGTTCCCGCCCCCTCTCACTCACCACACCCCCCCCTCCTTTCCTCTACCGTTCCTTCCTTCCTTCTTTCCCTTTGGCAAGGGAGGGGATGTGGTGGAGGGCAATAAGAAACCCTGTTCCTCGCTCTGGCCCCACCTCCTACTCCAGCCCCGTTCCGCGCCCCTCTCACTCGCCACACTCCCCCTCCCTTGCTCTACCGGTCCTTCCTTCCTTCTTTCCCTTTGGCAAGGGAGGGGGGTGTGGTGGAGGGGCAATAAGAAACCCTGTTCCTCGCTCTGGCCCCACCTCCTACTCCAGCCCCGTTCCCGCCCCCACTACCCCCCTCCTTTCCTCTACCGTTCCTTCCTTCCTTCTTTCCCTTTGGCAAGGGAGGGGGATGTGGTGGAGGGGCAATAAGAAACCCTGTTCCTCGCTCTGGCCCCACCTCCTACTCCAGCCCCGTTCCCGCCCCCTCTCACTCGCCACACTCCCCCCTCCTTTCCTCTACCGTTCCTTCCTTCCTTCTTTCCCTTTGGCAAGGGAGGGGGGGATGTGGTGGAGGGCAATAAGAAACCCTGTTCCTCGCTCTGGCCCCACCTCCTACTCCAGCCCCGTTCCCGCCCCCTCTCACTCGCCACACTCCCCCCTCCTTTCCTCTACCGTTCCTTCCTTCCTTCTTTCCCTTTGGCAAGGGAGGGGGATGTGGTGGAGGGGCAATAAGAAACCCTGTTCCTCGCTCTGGCCCCACCTCCTACTCCAGCCCCGTTCCGCCCCCTCTCACTCGCCACACTCCCCCCCTCCTTTCCTCTACCGTTCCTTCCTTCCTTCTTTCCCTTTGGCAAGGGAGGGGATGTGGTGGAGGGCAATAAGAAACCCTGTTCCTCGCTCTGGCCCCACCTCCTACTCCAGCCCCGTTCCCCCCCCTCTCACTCACCACACCCCCTCCTTTCCTCTACCGTTCCTTCCTTCCTTCTTTCCCTTTGGCAAGGGAGGGGATGTGGTGGAGGGTAATAAGAAACCCTGTTCCTCGCTCTGGCCCCACCTCCTACTCCAGCCCCGTTCCGCCCCTCTCACTCGCCGCACTCCCCCCTCCTTCCCTCTACCGTTCCTTCCTTCCTTCTTTCCCTTTGGCAAGGGAGGGGATGTGGTGGAGGGTAATAAGAAACCCTGTTCCTCGCTCTGGCCCCACCTCCTACTCCAGCCCCGTTCCCGCCCCCCTCTCACTCGCCACACTCCCCCCTCCTTTCCTCTACCGTTCCTTCCTTCCTTCTTTCCCTTTGGCAAGGGAGGGGGGTGTGGTGGAGGGGCAATAAGAAACCCTGTTCCTCGCTCTGGCCCCACCTCCTACTCCAGCCCCGTTCCCGCCCCCTCTCACTCGCCACACTCCCCCCTCCTTTCCTCTACCGTTCCTTCCTTCCTTCTTTCCCTTTGGCAAGGGAGGGGGATGTGGTGGAGGGGTAATAAGAAACCCTGTTCCTCGCTCTGGCCCCACCTCCTACTCCAGCCCCGTTCCCGCCCCCTCTCACTCGCCACACTCCCCCCTCCTTTCCTCTACCGTTCCTTCCTTCCTTCTTTCCCTTTGGCAAGGGAGGGGGATGTGGTGGAGGGGCAATAAGAAACCCTGTTCCTCGCTCTGGCCCCACCGAGGTTTTTAAAATGCCGAGGCTTTTCAGAGCTATTTTGCAGACAAGATCTCGGCCCTCCGCCGGGACCTTCCGGCCACGATTGATACAGTTAGTGAACTTGAGACTCCGTGGCCTCTTGCCGGGCCCACCTTCGACCGGTTCACGCCACTGGACGCAGAAGCTGTCGATAGGATTATTGCTGCAGCTCGCCCGACCACCTGTTCCCTTGATCCGTGCCCCTCCTGGCTGGTGAAAGCCAGCCTGGAGGGATTACGAGACCCTCTGTTGAATATAATTAATACTTCCCTAGCCCAGGGAGTATTTCCAGAGGGTTTAAAAGAGGCAGTGGTCTCTCCATTGTTGAAGAAGCCGGGATTAGATCCAACACTTCCTAGATGACGCAGCTTGGCTAGACCCCTTCCAGTCCGGCTTCCGTCCGGGGCATGGGATGGAGACGGTCCTGGTCTCCATCTCGGATGAGTTGCGCTGCCAGCTGGATCAGGGCGGATCGGCGCTGCTCGTGTTATTGGACCTCACAGCGGCATTTGATACAGTCGATTATGATCTATTGACTCACCGCCTTGCCAGGGCCGGAGTTAGGGGGACAGCCCTTAATTGGGTGACCTCCTTCCTCCGGAACCAGCTACAACGAGTGAGGAGGGCAACGCTGTCTCCGGGGTTCCCGCTTCTTGCGGGGTTCCTCAGGGGCTATTCTCTCCCCTCTTATTTAACATCTATATGCGACCACTTGCCCAGCTGGTGCGTAGTTTTGGGCTGGTGTGCCATCAGTACGCTGATGACACCCCGCTTATCCTGAAGATGGAGGGCAGCCTCAAATCCGTACCCGATAATTTCCATCGTTGCCTTGAGGCCGTCACTGGATGGCTGCGAGCCAGTAGGTTGAAGGTGAATCCGGCAAAGACGGAGATCCTGTGGCTGGGTCCTCCGGGCTGTAGGGATGTTCAGCTTCCAACCCTGGACGGCGTGACATTATGTCCGTCGCCCTCTGTTAAGAGCTTAGGAGTAACCTTGGACCCCCTGTTGTCGATGGAGGCCCACGTCTCCAGCGTCAGCAGGGTAGCATTTTTCCATCTTCGCCAGGCGAGGAAGCTGGCCCCCTACTTGTCCCGGTGCGACTTAGCCACAGTGATCCAAGCCACGGTCATCTTGAGGCTGGACTACTGTAACGCTCTTTACATTGGCCTTCCTCTGTCGGTAATCCGGAGACTCAAGCTGGTGCAGAACGCTGCAGCGCGACTCCTGGCGAGGGTCCCGATTGGCCACCACATCATGCCAATCCTGCGCGAACTGCACTGGCTCCCAATTGAATGCCGGATTGCCTTCAAAGTGTTAGTCCTGACTTTTAAGGCCTTACATGGTCTGGGGCCAGTGTACCTGGGGACCGCCTTGTCCCATATCATCCCACCAGATCACTGCGCTCCGAAGAGCTAAACCTCCTGGTCATCCCAAATGTGAGGACCTACCATCTGTCTGCAACCCGCCGCCGGGCTTTCTCTGTTGCAGCCCCTACCATGTGGAACGCACTGCCCGCCGGCATCCATGCCACCCAGGGCCTCCTCCCGTTCAGGAGAGCAGTTAAGACATTGCTGTTCCAACAAGCCTTCGGAGTTAGCTAAACTGTAGCTCACACCGCCTAGCTGTCAGCCCACTGCGACTCCATTTGTTGCTTCAACTGTTCTAATTGTAATTCCATCTTTATGGTATTACTGTGGTTTATGAGTTATCCGACAATTGTATTTTACGAACTGTTGTAAGTCGCTCCGAGCCGTTGGGGGAAGCGACAGACAAATGCGAAATAATAAATAAATAAATAGAGGCTGATGCGTTCGGAGAAGTAAGCTGGGCCAGAGCCGTATAGAGCTTTAAAGGTCAAAACCAGCACTTTGAATTGAGCACCGAAGTGGACAGGCAGCCAGTGGAGCTGACACAACAGGGGGGTGGTATGCTCCCTGTATGTAGCTCCGGTTAGTAATCTGGCTGCTGCCCGTTGGACTAGTTGTCATTTCCAAACTGTCTTCAAAGGCAGCCCCACGTAGAGTGCGTTGCAGTAATCTATTCGGGATGTGACCAGAGCGTGGACAACCGTAGCCAGATCAGACTTCAATGGACAATCCTGACTCGCCAAAATAGCCAAGCCAGTTAACGAGGGTTACTAGTTTCAAGCCTAGCTTATTAGAACTGGTATTATTATTATAACTAGCTTGCATTCACGAAGCCAATCTATTCAAACAGGTATGCAGCAGAGGAGAAATAATTCAAGTGAAAGTTCTAGGCACGTTGGCACTAATTGATGAGGGTGAAACAGACTGGAAGATTATTGCAATTAATGTTGAAGATCCCGACGCTGATAATTTTAACAGTAAGTATTTATTTAAAATTTTTGTACCCCGACCTTCTCACCTCCATGGAGGGACTCAGACCGGCTTACAGCAAAATTCAATGCCATACAAATTTAAAACATCTTAAAACAGCATATTAAAATACATAAAAACAGAGATACCGTGTTTCCCGAAAGTATGACACCCCGATTGTAAGACGTATCGGGGTGTCAGAGGAGTCGGCTTATATAAGCCGCACTCGAAAGTAAGATCGTACAGCGGGCGGCATGGCGTGGCTTCCTGGCTGGCGAGGAGAGGCTCCCAGAGGGGCTCAAAGGGGCCCGGAATCCTCCTCCTCTTCCTCCTCTTCCTTCCAGTGGCGCCTTCCATCCTCCTCCTCTTCCTCCCAGCAGCGCTTCTCCCTCTCACCGGATCCGCCCCCTCCCTTCACTGACGGGAGGAGGGGCGGAGCCCCAAGAGGCGAAAGGGAAGAAAGCGCGGAAGTCCCGCCCGCACAGCGGCTCAGGCGCGCGCCGCCGCCCCGGCTCGCCTTGCTCGCGTTAGCGGGCGAGCCGGGCGGTGGCGCGCCTGAGCCGTGTGGGCGGGACTCGCCGGCGCCTTCTCCCTCGCCGGATCCGCCCCTCCCTTCACTGAAGGGAAGAGGGGCGGAGCCGGCGCGAGAGGGAGAAGACGAAGTCCCGCCCGACGGCGGCTCAGGCGCTTTCGCCGCCGCCGGCTCGCCTTGCTCGCGTTCAGCGGGCGAGCCGTGCGGCGGCAGCGCCTGAGCCGCCGTCTTGGCGGACCGGGCCGCTCCCCGCTGGCGGCTCGCCCCTCTTCCCTTCAGTGAAGGGAGGGGGCGGATCCGCGAGAGGGAGAAGGCGCTGCTGGGAGGAAGAGGAGGAGGATGGAAGGCGCCGCTGGAAGGAAGAGGAGGAAGAGGAGGAGGATTCCGGACCCCTTTGAGCCCTCTGGGAGCCTCCCGCCAGCCAGGAAGCCACGCCATGCGACAAGTCATTTACTACCGTACGAAATGTGCCGTGCCAAAGTAAGCCGTAGTGGCGATTTTGGGGGTCAAAAGAAAGTAAGACGCTGTCTTACTTTCGGGGAAACACGGTACATACAGACCACATTGCCATTAAAACCACATTCAGCTCGGTCCATAAAAGTGGTCACCCATTTCAGATTGAATTCAATTTCAGCTTATTCTGGGAAGGCTTCGTTCCACATCCAAGTCTTCACCCGCCTCCTGAAGGACAACAGGGAGGGGCAGATCTAACATAGCTTGGCAGGGAGTTCCACAGCCGAGGGGCCACAACAGAGAAGGCCTTGTCTCGTCCCACCAGACGTGCTTGCCAAGATGGTGGGATCGAGAGCAGGGCCTCTCCGGAGGATCTTAATGTCCTTGATGGTTCATAGAGGAGAATTCGTTCGGACAAGTAAACTGGGCCAGAACCGTATAGGGTTTTGTAGGTTAAAACCAGGACTTTGAATTGTGCTCGGAAGCTAATTGGCAGCCAGTGGAGCCGGCGCAGCAAGGGAGTTGTATGCTCCCTGTGCCCCACTCCTGTTAGTAACCTGGCTGCCGAGCGTTGGACTAATTGCAGCTTCCGAGCAGTCTTCAGAGGCAACCCCACGTAAAGAGCGTTGCAGTAGTCTATTCAAGATGTAACCAGAGAATGGACTACCATGGCCTATTCAGACCTCCCAAGGTACGGGCGCAGCACACGCACAAGCTTTAACTGTGCAAAACCTCTTCCCCACCGCCCACGACCTGGGGCTCCAGGCTCAGCGATGAGTCCAGGATCACTCCCAGACTGCAAACCTGCGCCTTCAGGGAGTGCAACCCCGTCAAGCACAGGCTGTAACCCTATGCCCTGTTCGGCCTTACGACTGACCAGTAAGTAACACCTAAGTAAGGAGGTATGTGTCTTTAAGTCTTGCCTCTCCCTTTATATTAAGTTTCCCAAGATGGAAAAATTCAGTTGGTGCGAAGTAGGGCTGATGTAATAAGATTTACATGACAAGACTGATTTGGGACATTGCTAGCGTGACCATTGTGAAGGAGCAATTATTTAAACTCGACTTACCCTAACTTAACTACCGTATATACTCAATTATAAGCCGACCCAAATACCGTGTTTCCCCGAAAGTATGACATCTCCGATTGTAAGACGTATCGGGGGTGTCAGGGGGGTCGGCTAATGTAAGCCGTACCCCGAATGTAAGCCGTACCTCGTCACACGCATGCCCACCGCCGCCGCCACCGGCCCATCGGCCGCGGCACACCTCCGCAGCACACCTCCTTTCTGCCAGGCCTCAAGGGAGGGAGAGAGCCAGAAGCATGGCAAAGCGTGCGCTGCGTCAGAGTGACGCGTCGTCGCTTTGCCCCACCCTGGCTCTCTTCCCGTCCTTCCTTTGTCCAAGAAAGGGAGGGAGAAGAGAGTCAGGGCGAAGCAGAGCGACGACGCGTCAGAGAGACTCTGCAGCGGCGCTTGCCATGCTTCTGTCTTTCTTCCCCTCCCTTCCTTTGTCAGAAAGCTGCGCCACGGAGGTGTGCCGCGGCGGCGTGTGGCAACGCCGGCGTCGGGCGATGGGGTACATCTTAGTTTATATAAGGCGTGCCCGAAAGTAAGGCGTAGGGGACTTTTTCGGGGGAAAGAAGAAGTAAGACGCTGTCTTACTTTCGGAAACTCTGTTATAAGCCTAGGCTCCTAATTTTACCACAAAAAAACTGGGAAAACATATTGACTTGAATATAAGCCGAGGGTGGGAAATGCAGCTGCTACTGGTAATCATCAGTAGCTTAAATGTTTTTGAGTATTTACATAAAACTGTTATTTAAGAGAAGACTATCCAACTCTGATTAAACCATTATTCTAATTTTCTTCAATGGAAATGTGCTTATGTATCCTTCCAATAATAATAAAGAGGGTAAGGTAATAAAATAATAATAATACAATAAATAATGGAAATGTAATAATAATTGTAATAATAGAGTAAATTAATAAATGCAATAATAATTAGAATAAAATAATAAATGTAATAAAAATAATGCTAATAAAAGAGTAAAATAATAAATAAACTTGACTCGAGTATAAGCTGACCCAAATATAAGCCGAGGCACCTAATTTTATTTATTTATTTATTTATCGGACTTCTTAGCCGCCACTCCCCAGTGGCTCGGGGCGGCTTACAAGTTCAAGAACAAGCAAGCGACAATAATGCATAAAAATAATAAAACCACAACAATAAAACATTAAAAGATTACATAAAACAACAGTTACTCGACTGGCAGTGTGTTTAGACTGACTCAGTTGGAAAAGCCTGCCGAAATAGCCAGGATTTACACGCTTTCCGGAAGGCCAGGAGGTCACAAAGTGACATGGTCTCCAGCGGCAGGGAATTCCAAAGCGTAGGGGCAATGATGGAGAATGCCCTTCTCCTCGTGGCCGTGAGATGACAAGCTTTGGCGCTTGGCACAAGTAGAAGATCTTTATCTTCGGATCTCAGTGATCTCATGGGATTGTACGGGGTGAGGTGGTCCCTCAGATACACAGGCCCCAAACCATTCAAGGCCTTGAAAGTCAAAACTAACCCTTTGAAAGTGATCCGGAATTCAATAGGGAGCCAGTGCAATTTCCGTAACACAGGTGTAATACGGTAGCCCACAGGCGTGCCCGTGAGTAGCCGAGCTGCAGCGTTTTGCATTAGCTCAGGGCTGTCCAACAGGCGGCCTGCGGGCCGGATCCGGCCCCCCAGCCTGTTGGACACGGCCCCCGCTACCCCCGCCACCCCCAGCAAGTTATTTTTTCAAAAAAAAATTCAATTTTTTTTGGAAAAATGGCGGCCAGGTGGGGGAGGAGGCGAGACAGGGAGGAGGAAGAGAGCTGGCTCCTCCTCCCTGCCTGTATCGCCCCTCCGCCCCTCTCTCGGCGGCGCCCGTGCAATGCAGTTTGCATTGGCGCCGCCGAGAGAGGGAGAAAGAGGCGGTACAGGAGGAGGCGCCAGCTCTCTTCCTCCACCCTCCCCCGCCCCATTCTCTCTGGGCGGCGCTAATGCAAACTGCATCGCATCGGCGCCGCCGAGAGAGAACGGAGGGGGCGATACAGGCAGGAGGAGGAGCTAGCTCTCTTCCTCCTGCCTGTATCACCCCTTCTCCCTCTCTCGGCGCCGTTGCGAGGCAGTTTGCAGCGGCGCCGCTGAGAGAGGGGAGACGGAGCGATACAGGCAGGAGGAAGAGAGCTGGCCCCTCCTCCCTGTACCGCCGCCCTGTCCCTCTCTCGGCGGCGCCAATGCCTGGAAGGGAGAAGGGATGCCCGTGGCTCCTCCTCCCTTCCAAGGCACCCTGGCAGCAGCTGAAGCGCGGAAATCGCCGCCTTCAGCTGCTGCCAGGGTGCCTTGGAAGGGAGGGAGGAGCCACGGGCATCCCCCCCCTTCCAACGCCTCCCGTTTGGGACGCTGCCGCCGGGAGGAAAGGAAGGACGGAGGGGTCCTGACAGGGAAGAGGCAGCGATCCGCTGCCTTCTCCTGCCAGGACGCTCCTCCCTCCTTTCACCCTGGAGCGGCGTTCCGTTTGGGACGCGCCTCCGGGGGAAAGGAAGGACGGAGGGGCCTGGCAGGAAGAGGCAGCGTTCCGCTGCCTTCTCCCTGCCAGGATGCCTTCCTCCCTCCCTCCTTTCCCCCCTGACCAGAGGAGGGAGGCGAGATCTGGGCGACAGCTCTCTCGCAGGCTTGGATGGCTCGTGGGGAGCGGCGCCTGGTTCTCGCTTCCCCCACGAGCCATCCAGGCCTGCGAGAGAGCTGTCGCCCGGCTCACGCCTCCCTCTGACCAGAGGAGGCGAGATCCGGCAAAACCCCTCCTGCAAGCTTGGATGGCTCGCGGGAGAAGCGAGAACCCGGCTTGCGGGAGAATTTTCGCCCGGATCGCCTCCCTGGGTGACGCCTTCAGCTGCTGCTGGGGGCGTGGCGGGGGTGTGGCCGGGGGCGGGGCCGAGCGCCCCAGGTCATCAGTGACCAAACATCCGGTCCCCGGTCCGCAAGATGTTGGACAGCACTGCATTAGCTTAAGTTTCCGGGTCACCGACAGAGGTAGGCCGATGTAAAGAGCGTTACAGTAGTCTAATCTTGAGATGACCATCGCTTGGATCACCGTGGCTAGATCGCAACGGGACCAGCCTCCGAGCCTGGCGAAGATGGAAAAATGCAACTCGGCTGACCATGGTGACCTGGGTCTCCATGGAGAGCTGAGTGTCCAAATGGACTCCAAGGCTTTTTACTGAAGACGATGGGCGTAACGCCGCACCGTCCAGAGTCAGGAGCTGGAGTCCCCCCCCCACCCAGACGACCCAGCCAAAGGATCTCCGTCTTTGCTGGAGTCACCTTCAACCTACTGGCTCGCAGCCATCCAGTAACGGCCTTAAGGCAGAGATGGAAATTATCGGGAACAGAGTCGGGTCGGCCCTCCATCCTCAGAATGAGCTGAGTGTCATCAGCGTACTGATGACACTCAAGCCCAAAGCTGAGCACCAGCTGGGCAAGTGGTCGCATATAGATGTTAAATAACAGAGGGGAGAGAATGGCCCCTGGGGAACCCCACAGATTAGTGGGGAGCCCCCCCGGAGACCACCTCGCCCCTCCTCACTCGCTGTGTCCGGTTCAGTTTTACCACAAAAACTTATTGACTTGAACATAAGCCGAGGGTGGGAAATGCAGCCGCTACTGATGATTATCAGTAGCTTAAATGTTTTTGAGTATTTACATAAAACTGCAATTTAAAACTGTAATTCTAATTTTCTTCAATGTAAATGTGCTTATGTATCCTTCCAATAATAATAAAGAGGGTAAGATAATAAATTAATAATAATAATAGAATAAGTAATGGAAATGGAATAATAACTGTAATAATAGAGTAAAATAATAAATGTAATATTAACAATAATAGAGTAAATTAATAAATGCAGTAATAATAAAAATAGAGTAAAATAATAAATGTAATAAAAATAATACTAATAAAAGAGTAAAATAATAAATAAACTTGACTCGAATATAAGCCGAGGGGCACTTTTTCAGCTTAAAAAAGGGGCTGAAAAACTAGGCTTATACTCGAGCAAAGCAACACTTCCTTTAGATCAGGGCTGTCCAACTTCTACCAGCCCAAGGGCCGGAATTCCGGTCACTGATCACCTGGGGGGGCCGAAGGGTCTGCCTCCGCCCATGGCTCCACCCCCTCCCAGCTCCGCCCCTGTCCCTCCCCGGCTCCACCCTCCCCGGCTCCAATTTACTTACAATTGACCTTGAGTTGTGGAGTTGTAGTTCACCTCCATCCAGAGAGCACTGTGGACTCAAATAATGATGGATCTGGACCAAACTTGGCATGAATACTCAATATACCCAAATGGGAACACTGGTGGATTTGGGGAAATGTTTCCTAATACTTTTGAGTTATTTGAGTCCACACTCAAATTGGGACACACAAAAAAAAACCCCAAACACCTCAATGCCATCGCTGGGCTTGACGGGGCCTCCTTTCCCAGAGGCGGGGGGAGGAGGCCCAAAGAGCTCCCTCCCTCCCTGAAGGGCAAACAAGACGCGGGGCAGGCGCAGCAAGCCACGCTGCGCCTGCACGCGGGGGAAGGCAGCACAACAAGGGGAGGGGCGCGGAGGGAGGGAAGGAAGCGTCGCCAAGGAAACTGCCGCTGAGGACCCCCACACTCACCCACCGTCCCGCTTTCACTTGAGCCAGGCGCTTACCCATACTGCGGGAGCCCCGCCACTGGGCCGAAACGCTGCCGCCGTCCCCGAAGAGCCCCGCTGGAGCCGAGGCCAAGCTCAGGCCGGGCGCGGCGGCTCTCCCATCCGCGGGGTGGGAAGCGAGGGCCCTCCACAGGAAGAGGACGGAGCCAGGAGAGGCTTTCCCTGCCTCACTCCCCTCCTCCCTCTCTCTGAGGGAATGGGGGCTGGCCTGGAAGCAGCCGCGAGGGAGGAGGCGGCGCGCGCCCAGGCCGGCCGCAAATCCCGAGGGACCGGAGATTTCGGCAGCTATCACGAGACTATGCAGCCACAGACGGGATTTCGACCTCCCTGGAAATCCCGTCTGTGGCTGGCGTAGTCTCGCGATGCTTGCCTAAACCCGGAAGTAGGTATTTTTATTATTTTTTATTTTTATTTGTATTTTATTAAAACAAGTTAGGGGGCCGCAGGGAAGGGGCTCGGGGGCCGTATACGGCCCCCGGGCCGCCCTGCTGGACAGCCCTGCTTAAGATCAGGTAACATTTGTGTCACTGGTAATGGTACAAAGAGAGTTTTGGGCCAAATATTTTGATTACAGTTGTTGGAAATGCAACCATTTAACGCCAGAAACCAGAGCAGTGGCTGTTCTTGCTCGCTAAGGCAAATGCTAGCATTTTTCAACTTAAAGATGGCTTATGATGTGGAGATCATCTACCAAAGAAAAACAACAACAAAAAACCAGGAGGGTGTTGACTTTTTAGACAGGAGATATGGCCTGAGATTAACTGCAGATGCCTCAATAGTCACAGATCATGGATATGGGTTGGAGGACCACCAGGTCATGACATCTGCATGTGAGGTGGTGCGTTTCTAATAAAATCTGCATATTTTAATATGTATTTTATAGAAATTCATATATTTATAGAATTTTAATAATGTTTATGTGCTTTAATTATGCCGTAACCTGCCTCAAGACACTAGGAGAGGTAGGTAAGAAATAAAATAATAATAACAATAACAATAATAATTACAGCATTTTGAGTTATTATTCACAGTGTGGGTCTTCCAGCTGATGTAATGTTTGTGGCCATCTGTGGATAGAGGTTTTTAATTATTTATATATTTATTTTATATATTTATTTTTAGAACAATAAATAAATATTTATTTATATTATTTCTTCTAGACAGTTCTGTAGACTTGTTAGATCTTGCCTGGAGGGGTTACGTGGGCCTCTGTTGAACATCGTAAATAGCTCCCTTGAGCAAGGAGTCTTTCCAGAGTGCTTAAAAGAGGCGGTGGTAGCTCCATTACTGAAGAAACCATCATTGGACCCTGCGGTTCCCTCCAACTACCGCCCAGTGTCGAACCTTCCGTACCTGGGCAAGGTGGTTGAGAGGGCAGTAATGGAGCAGTTGCAGTCCTTCTTAGATGATGCAACATGGCTAGACCCCTTCCAGTCCGGCTTCCGTTCGGGCACGGACGGAGACGGTCCTGGTCTCCATCACAGACCAACTCCGCTGCCAGCTCGACCAAGGCGGGTCTGCGCTGCTCGTTTTATTGGACCTCACGGCAGCGTTTGACACGGTCGACCACAATCTTTTGATCCACCGCCTGGCCATGGCTGGAGTGAGGGGGACAGCCCTTAAATGGCTGACCTCCTTCCTCCACCAGCGGTCTCAGCGCGTGAGGAGGGGTGAGGCGGTCTCCGATGGCTCCCCATTGGTTTGTGGAGTCCCTCAGGGGGCCATCCTCTCCCCTCTGTTATTTAACATATACATGCAGCCGCTTGCACAGCTGGTGCGGAGTTATGGGCTGGTCTGTCACCAGTACGCTGATGACACCCAGCTCATTCTGAGGATGGAGGGCAGACCGGAGTCCGTCCCCGATAATTTCCAGCATTGCCTCAAAGCCGTTACTGGATGGCTGCAAGCCAGTAGGTTGGGGTGAATCCGGCGAAGACGGAGATCTTGTGGCTGGGCCGCCCGGGCGGGGTGGATGTCCGGCTTCCGACCCTGGACGGGGTGGCGCTGCATCCAGCGCCGTCGGTGAAGAGCCTGGGTGTCCATCTGGACTCCCTGCTGTCCATGGAGGCTCAGGTCTCCATGGTAAGCAAGGCTGCTTTCTTCCATCTCCGCCAGACAAGGAGGCTGGCCCCCTACCTCTCCCGAAGCGACCTGGCCACGGTGATCCAAGCCACGGTCATCTCGAGGCTAGATTACTGTAACGCGCTCTACGTTGGCCTCCCTATGTCGGCGATCCGGAAGCTCAGGCTGGTGCAGAACGCTGCCGCCCGGCTCCTGTCTGGGGCTCCAGCAGGTTGCCGTATAACACCAATCTTGCAGGATCTGCACTGGCTGCCTATCGAGCACCGGATCGCCTTCAAAGTGTTGGTTCTTACCTTTAAGGCCTTATACGGCCTAGGGCCAGCGTATCTGAAGGACCGCCTCACCCCTTATTGCCCTTCGAGACCACTCCGATCTGAAGATGCCAACCTTTGGTAATACCAACAATAAAGTCGGGCGCA
Source organism: Anolis apletophallus (assembly GCA_030556195.1). Taxonomy (NCBI): domain Eukaryota; kingdom Metazoa; phylum Chordata; class Lepidosauria; order Squamata; family Anolidae; genus Anolis; species Anolis apletophallus. Next base: position 365 of record JARBWK010001645.1, on the reverse strand, counting down.
CCCTGACAGCAACCCGCCGGAGGGCGTTTCTTCGGTTATAGCTCCTACGCTATGGAACGCCCTGCCGGCCGGCACCAGGGCCTTGAGGGACTTACTCCATACGGGCCTGCAAAACCCACCTATTTAGGCAGGCCTTCAATGAGTAAGCCCTCTAACATACTGCTTCGTCCGTTCGGTGTGATGCTGCTTCATTATCTGTTTTATGCTGTATTTTAATGTATTTTAATGTTATTGCTGCTGTTTTAATTGTTATGTTGATATTGATGTTTTTAACCCTGCTGTAAGCCGCCGCGAGCCCTCGGGAGTCGGCGGCCTAAAAGCCACAATAATAAATAAATAATAATAAATAAATATTTCAAGGAACC
>JARBWK010001644.1:0-18002 GCA_030556195.1 Anolis apletophallus | reverse complement strand
CGCCCACCCAAGGCAACATTCCCAAAAGGTAACTTCCTCTTTTCACCCATCCGTTCCTTTGTGCCCTTTCCCGCCTTGCGCAGCCCGGCCAGGATTGGCTAATTCAAAAGAACTTGCTATTCGCTGATTGGCTCAGGCGCGCCGGCCGGCTTCTGGCCCAGCTGACTTTGACATCTGAGCCTATCAGCTGGAGCCGCACTAAAGCAGGTTTGGTACTTTTCCGAGCATAAAAAGTACAGTCAGAGAGTGATGCTACTTGCGTGTCAACTCTGAAAAAGAGGGTTTTGGTGCCAGAAATCAGACAGGCACTTGCAATGAAAGACTAACACCATGATTAAATGCATTTTAATACACCCTGTGCCCAATTTGAGATACTATAGGCTAGATGGGTGGAAACAGTGCAGTTTGAGCTATGAAAGTTAATGGGAATTTTAATGTGAATGGAAACACCACTGCGAGAGACTCAGCATTGATAGCTTGCACTGTGAGAAAGAAATAACTAATAGATGGCTATTGTTCTCAATCTTAGGTATGACAGAGAGATGATGCTAATAATTTATGCAGTGTCTATTGGATTAATGAAATGTCATGTAACAACAGTAATCACCAGCCAATTATGCTTGTTTTATCCATGAAGAAGGGGTGGGCTTGACTGAAATGACTCCATTACGGGTATAAATGTCTTTGTATGAGATGTGACGGGGTCTTTTGCCCTATCTGCAGCTGTGTTCTGCTGGCAAAGCCCACCAGCTGGTGCCAGGAATAAATTCTTTTGATTTTCACCTATTTCACAGTTGTCGTGTGTTCTCCCTCATCCTAGAGCCCGCGCGTACAAGCAGCTTGGTAAGATTTGATTGGTACTTGGAGTTCCATAACTCCTCAATTCTGCTTCAGCACGTAAACAGGGAGGGCGCGCGATTCAAATGTAAATGACTGCTTTTCTATATATTTCTCTGTACAACCCATTAAAGGCATGTTAGCTTTTTGGAACCAGCGTGTCCTGCTATCATCCTTTTTCAGCTGAATAAGATTCTTCTCTCGGTATTGGCGTTCTTCCGGTCTGGGTGAGCTTGATCTGGGTTACGGTGGGATTTGTAGTTTCAAGGGATCACCTAGACTCTGGCCGAAATCCTCGCTATCTAGGGGCGGTCAGGGCTCTGTCCCCTTATGGGAAGGGCCCCCTATTTCTATTGTTCGGTAACACTACATTTGCTTTTTTCTTTACTTAAGGATCCTGCTGGCTTTCTCTTAAGTGAAGCATGTACGAACAGGTAACAACAACTGCTGGAATCACCTCTTCTACACAGGATACAGGATCCCTCTTGTTTTCACTCTGGTAATCCTTACTAAGTAGAACAGTTTATTTTGCTTCTTTTTGGTGGTTTACAGACACCAATGCATAATTCAAGGGAGGGTGGCCCTATGTCCTAGATTACAAAAGCCAGTCTTCTGTTTGAAGACATCTGCTCTTTCCCTGGTTCTCAACATTTGGTCTTGCAGAGATTGTCAAATCTAATCTCCCAGAAAACAGTAGCAAGCATAAGGACTCTGGGAGTTAAAGCATATAGTGGGCCAAAGTTTGGGAGTCATTGCATTGTTTGAATTGTTATTGTAAAATTCTCTTTAAAGATTAAATACACATAGAAATATACAAGATGGGATAGCTGCTGAGCCCAAGTGTTGCTTGTCAATAGTAAACATCTGGCTAGTAGACTGAGGATGCATTAACTCTGTAGAGTAAATGCAATTTGGCACCACTTTAACTGCTACGGATACATCAAATGGAATCACAGGAACTGCATTCATTCCACGGTATAGATGCATCCTTAGCCTACCAAACAGACTTAGCTCAGGAGCAACTCCATCCCTCTGTTGCACTAAATACATTTATTTATTTATTCGTATTTGTTTGCCGCTCACAACATGTTCATAAAAACAGCCAAATACAGCAAAAGTTAAAACCACAATTAAAACAACAGATAAAAAGGCCACACATTAAAAACACTGCGGCAACAAAAGATAATACAAGATGTATTGCGACACGCAAAAGAAGACTGCAATTCATCCAACTCCGAAAGCCTGCTGAAACAACAGAGTCTTGCAGGCTCTGGGAGAATGGGAGAATGTTGTGAATGGCACGAACGTTGGCGGGCAACGAGTTCCAAAGTGTTGGAGCCACGATCGAAAAAGCTCGGCAACGGGTTGCAGTCAGGCAAAATGTCTTAGGACTAGGGAGGACCAGGAGGTTATGCTCTTCAAAGCGCAAAGATCTGGTGGGATGGTACGGGATGAGGCGGTCCCGCAGGTACACTGCTGGCCCCAGACCATGTAAGGCCTTAAAAGTCACTTTGAAGGTGATCCGGCATTCTACGAGTAGCCAGTGCAGTTCGCGCAGAATTGGTGTGATGTGACAGCTTGCCGAGACCCCCACAAGGAGTTGGGCTGCAGCGTTCTGCACCAGCTTGAGTTTCCGGATCACCGACAGAGGAAGGCCAATGTACAGAGCGTTACAGTAGTCTAGCCTCGAGATGACTGTAGCTTGGACCACTGTTGCCAGGTCGCGACGGGACAAGTAGGGGGCCAGCTTCCTCGCCTGGCGAAGGTGGAAAAACGCCACTCTGCTGACGGTGGAGACATGGGCCTCCATCGACAACAGAGGGTCCAGGGTTACCCCAAGGCTCTTAATGGATGACGACGGATGTAGTGTCATGCCATCCAGGGTCGGAAGCTGAACATCCCCACCACCCGGGCAACCACAGGATCTCCATCTTAGCCGGATTCACCTTCAACCTACTGACTCGCAGCTATCCAGTAACGGCCTCAAGGCAGCGATGGAAATTATCGGGTACGGATTCGGGCCAGCCATCCATCTTCAGGATGAGCTGGGTGTCATCAGCCTACTGATAACACCCAAGCCCAAAGCTACGCACCAGCTGGGCAAGTGGTCGCATATAGATGTTAAATAACAGAGGGGAGAGAATTGCCCCCGCCCTGAGGAATCCTGCAATGAAGCGGGGAACCCCCAGAGACAATCTTGCCCTTCCTCATTTGCTGCAGCCGGTTCCAGAGGAAGGAGGACACACAATTAAGGGCAGTCCCCCCTACCCCGGCCCTGGCAAGGCGCTAAATGACAGCATGGCTGTTTTGCGGGGAAATAATGTAAAACAATTTGAATATCAAAATTATATAATAAACCTACGTAACAGCTGAAAAGCTCAAGCTAGAACAGTGGTTCTCAACCTTCCTAACAACATGACCCCTTAATACAGTTCCTCATGTTGTGGTGACCCGCATCATAAAATTATTTTTGTTGCTACTTCACAACTGTGATTTTGCTACTGTTATGAAGTGTAATGTAAATATCTGATTTGGCACAAATTTATTTATTTCATTTATTTAAAAAAATTTGTTCCCCGACCTTCTGACTTCTATAGAGGGACTCAGACTGGCTTACAGCAAAAATTCAATGCTATACAAATTAAAACCTGTTACAACAACATTATTAAAAACTTAAAACACCAAATTACATACATACAAATTACATACATACATACAAATACCCGATACACCCAAATTTGAATAATGGTGGGATTGTGGGGGAAGTTGTAGTTACTGGGATTTGAAGTTCATCCACAATCAAAGAGCATTCTGAACTCCACCAATGATGAAATCGAACCAAACTTGGCACATAGAACTCCAATGACTAACATAAAATACTGGAAGGGTTTGGCAGGCATTGCCCTTGAGTTTTGGAGTTGTAATTCACCTACATCCCGAGAGCACTGTGGCCTCAAAACAATGATGGATCTGGACCAAACTTGGCATGAAAATCAACATGCCCAAATATGAACTCTGGTGGAGTTTGGGGAAAATAGACCTTGACATTTGGAAGTTGTAGTTGCTGGGATTTATAGTTCACCCACAATCAAAGAACATTCGGAACCCCACCAAAGTTAGAATTGGGTCAAACTTCCCACACAGAACCCCCATGACCAACAGAAAATTCTGTTTTCTGATGGTCTTTGACGACCCCTCTGACACCCCTTCGCGACCCCTCCAGGGGTCCCGACCCCCAGGTTGAGAAACACTGAGCTAGAATTTAGCAGGAAAGGGCCAATGAGATAAAACAATAAACGCAAGATTAATTTCTAACACCGTTCTCATTACCTTCAGAGAAGGATGGGACGAAAAATGCTACACCTCAAACTGGGGACCAGAAGATAAGATCTACACCAGGGGTGCTCATTACGGTGATCGGGAGCACCTAGGTGATCTTCGGACCTCTTCCAGGTGATCTTTGGGCCTCACCAGCCGGATGGCGCGCTCCTGCCATGTGTGCGCACGTGCGCTCCCTCCGCCACCTTCGCGGGGCTTCTTTTGCCAAAATGAGGCTTTAGTGGGCAGGCCCTGGCGCCCGTCTTGCCATGCACGGTGTGGTGACATGACCGCCCATTGGTTGCTGCTGGGGGGAGGGGCGGGAGCAAGGCGAAGGCACGCACACGGATAGGATGCGAGGCTGTGGGAGGGATGGAGGGAATGTGTGTGTGTGTGTGTGAGAGAGAGAGCCAAGGAGAGAAGAAAGAAATCGGGAGAACTTTTTCGGATCCTTTTTGTTACTTTGGGGAAGCACCTCTTCCACTCTTCCTTCTCCTGCCCAGGTAAGGAAGCCTCGAGGGAGGAGGGAGGGGGGGAGGCTGCCGTGGGAGGCTCCAGCCTCACGTGGGTCCCTCTCGGTTGAGTTTCCCGGCCCAGGCAGCAGCCAGGCGGCCCCTCTTCCCAGCCCTGCGCCTTCCGAGCCGCCGCCGAAGCCATATCTGGCCGGAGCGCTGGCGGGTGCGCCTATAAATACCCTCCTGCTGCGTGCGTGGGAGGGGCCTGCTGTGCACGCAAGAAGCACGACGGGATGGGGTCTTCCTACTTCGCGAAAGTACGCAGCAGGAAGGAGGAAGGCAACAAAGACATTAAGAGAGAGAGAGCGTGCAGGCAAGGAGGATCCCCTTCCCGGGTGCGCGCGGCGGCGAGTTCGTGGGCAGGCAAGAAAGAAACCCAGCGCAGACGGAAGGCTGCAGTAGGAGCGTGCGCGCGCACACACTCACATGCACAACAGGTGATCTTTTCAACTTGATTGTTCATATAGTAGCTCGCATGATGAAAAAGTGTGGGCACCCCTGATCTACACTGTAGAATGAATCCAGTTTGACACTACTTTAACTGTCCTGGCTCAATGTTATGAAATAATGGGAATTGTAGTTTTATAATGTGCTTGGCCTTCTCTGCCAAAGAGTGAGGGTACCTTACCAAACAACAAATCTCGTGAACATATTGCATTAAGTCATGGCACTTTGGTGGCAAACCACATTTAGGGGTGTACCTACAGTGAGGATGCACCCCTAAAGACTTGGCATCTTAACAACACAGAGAGATGTGTGGAGTGTCTATAATGAGGCAACAGAAAACGAAAAGCACTCAGAAATCTTCCTTCCCCGCCTGCTTGTTAAGAGACAAGGCTTTTCTGGTGTTCTTTCAAAAACAAGACATGCTTAGCAATGGTGAGATCTCTCAATTACGGCTGCACAGTTTGTCTAATCGCAGTTGCATTGGCAGCCGGCAAGAGCAGAAGGCATCTGTGCGTGGGCAAGGTCCCATCTGCTTTGCGTAGATTTCCAGGAAATGTTCCTTCAAACAGCTGATATAGTTTCAGCCTAAAGGGATGTCCCTGCCGTCAAAAACATTATCTTTTTCCAAGTAATGACTTGCGGTTTGCACTGAGGGTTGTTTTTGCAAGCTGCTTTGCATATCGTTTCAACAGATAAATGCCACAGAAAAATTCCAAAGAAATGAAGAGATCTTAATACAGTCATAGCCTGCAAAGAGGCCGGTGTTCTAGGATATTTTGGTGAATTGGAAAACAATATTTGGCAGCTACAGCTTGCTGAGTTATTCTTGAGACGGAATGGTAAAGTCGTGTTTTAGGGTATACCTATACCGTAGATTGAATGTAGGCTGGAAGTCAGCCTGAAGAAAATGGAAGTTCTCTACCAGCCCGCAACACAGGAAGAACACCATCATCCCCACGTCACCATAGGCAAATCTGTGCTTAAGTCCATTCAGCAGTTCACCTATCTAGGAAGCATCATCTCTTCAGAAGCCAAGATCGATAAAGAAATAGATCACAGATTAGCAAAGGCATAGAGTGCATTCGGAAGGCTTCACAAAAGAGTCTGGAGCAACAAGCACCTGAGGCAAAGCACCAAAATCAGTGTGTACAGAGCTATAGTACTGTCTCTTCTCCTTTATGGGTCTGAAACATGGGTCACCTATCATGAACACCTACGACTCTTCGAAGGCTTTCATCAGCACTGTTTTTGCACAATCCTAAATGTACACTGGACAGACTATGTGACGAATGTTGCTGTCCTTGAGCAAGCAGGGATCACCAGCATTGAGGCCACGCTACTGAGAACTCAGCTGCGCTGGGCAGGGCACATCTCTAGGATGGAGGATCACCGCCTCTCAAAGATACTATTTTACGGTGAACTCGCCATGGATCAGCGCAAGCAGGGGCGGTCTAAGGTTATTTTATATGGTAAACGAACATTACTTTGGCACCCCCCTTTGTCTCTGCCCCCTTTCCCTTTCTCTCTGCCCCCTCTCCCTTTGCCCCCGCCCCCTGCCTGCCCAATTGCATCACGTGACATGTTTACAGGCTTCTGCGCCTGAAGGAGCTTCTGATGCCCAGAAGCTCCTGCAGGCGCAGAAGCCGAAGCCTGTAAACACGTCACGTAACGCAATCGGGCAGGCAGGGGGTGGGGCCCCCCTGCGTGCCGAATACGGACGGAGTGCTGACGTGACGTGTTTACAGGCTTCGGCTTCAGCGCCTGCAGGAGCTTCTGCGCATGCGTGACAATCTCCGCACAAAATATCCGTGCCCAGAAGCTCCTGCAGGCCAGGCGCTGAAGCCGATGCAGCAGCAGGGTTTGCTACGGCGGCGCGGCTGGCATGGCGGCGCCCTTCCCAGAAGATGGCGCCCTAAGCGGCCGCTTACTTTGCATATACGTCGGACTGCCTCTGAGCGCAAGAGAGGCGCCCCAAAAAAGAGATATAAGGACTCCCTGAAACAGCATCTCAAGCTCGGCCAGATTGATCACCAACAATGGTCCACCCTGGCCTCACATCGGGAGGCATGAAGACGCACTATCCACAATGCTGCGGCCTCTTTCGAGAAGACACGCCGAACGAGTCTCGAAGAGAAACGACAATGCAGAAAGAACTGCAACTTGGAAACAACATCACCCAAGGAGACTTTCTGCTGAACTTTCTGCAACCGGACTTGCCTATCTCGGATTGGCCTTTTTAGTCATCAACGCGCTTGTAGAAAGCGTGGGATGGGTCCTTCCTAAGAATCTTCATTCGCGAAGAAAAGCCAAGAGAAGATAATCCAGATTATCAAAGCGGATATTCCACATTATTTGCTTTGAACTGGATTAAATGAGTCTGCATGGCAGATAATCTGGATTTTATCTGGCAGTGTAGAAAGGTCCTAAGACTCCTAGATCCTAACCCAAAACCTGCTTTTGACTTATACATGAGGTCAAGTTATACATATTGAAATTCCCAAACCAAGAAGGAAACAATACTCATGGACACATTCCAAAAGTTTATTTCAAGATAACCACGTGACTCTCCTAATATTATTGGAGTTTAGGGCACAGGAATACTTTGCCTGTACAGTCAGTGAGGTAGGATGTTGGGACCTGCATTCAAATGACATTCAGTGGTCAAATTGTGCATGAGGACAGTAAACAAATTTGCAGAAGTAACATTCATTGCTGCTTCGAAGGGAAGAATTAGAATAGTCCGGCAACAGAAATGTTGAGACTTTAAAATAAAATAAAATAAAATAAATGTCTTGGGGCTTTTCTACAATATAGAACTAATGCAATTTTACACCACTTTAACTGCCATGGCTCAATGATATTGAATCCTGGAATGTGTAGTTTGGTAAAGCACAGTTATACAACGCTGTGAACGTAAATCATACAATGCAAGGTGTGGTTTAACATATACATAAATATGTACAGTCTAGTATCCCTAGTAAACAAATATTGGCCCTTGGTTTCTGATATTGAAGGCCTGGGCAATAAACCCAGAGTAGCATACAAACGCACCAATAATATAAAGAACTATCTTGTGCATTCAAATGCATTGGCGTCCACTGTCAGAAGCACCCTGACCCCAGGCACCAAGGCCTGCACCCACTGCTCTATCTGCCCCCACATCTGTGAGGACAAGGAAATCTACAGTCCATCAAAGGAGAAACACTTCAAGGTCAGGACTTTTGGGACTTGTAGTTCTAAATTCAATATGATTTATGTAGGCCAAAGCAAGAGAGATTTAAAAACTCGCTTTATTGAACATTGATTGAAAATAAATAGACACTGTACAGATTCAGCATTTTATTTGCATTGTGAAAGAAAAAAACACCTTAGTACATCTTTAAGAGTAAGAATACTGGAGAAGGTGACCCCCAAACCTCACCAAGATGTAATTACTTAATTAAATTAGAAAATCAATGGATTTTACGCCTGGACACAGAGCACCCACGTGGCCTTAATGACCCCATTTGCATAAGCTCCATGATTGCATAAATACTCCCATCCTTCTCTCTCTAATTACCTTTGGGTCACCCTGCTCTGGAAGAGCAGGGTTATGATTTTCTAATTTAAGATTTGGTATGTATAATTCATTTCTATGGGCACTTATTGGTATGGTGTTATGGAATATGTGTATTTTTGACTGTAATTTTATACTATATCTAGATCGTGGACGCCATATTCGGCAACCCTAGCCTTGAAAAAGGGAGATGTCCCGAAACGGTTTCTAAATGTGGCCGCAACATTATTGAGCATTGTCTTACCGTCGGCTTTTCTGGCTGTTGAATTCGGCTTTTACTGTATGGAGACGCTGCATCTCACTCTCCATGCAGTAGTCCTGGGAATTCCCCCCCACCCCCCACCGGAGTTGCCGCTGACGTAAGCAAGCTGCGCCGGCTTCTGCCTCCAGAAGACGCACTCGCTCTCCTTCGCAGCGGCTTACACTTGGGGAATCCCTCATCCGCCCCAGCGCCGCTCCGTTCTGCTTGTGTTTGTGTTCCCCCTTCCTTGTGGAATCCTATCTTCTACCCACGGACTTTCCAGCCGCTTGCACTACATTTCGTTATCAGAGACACTGGTAATCTCTCCTATTTACATCCATAGTGCCGGCTGTGACTCTGTGTATGGGACTAATCCGATATATATTGTCTATATTACATCTAATTCGGATTTCCACTGTATATGTTTGTTGGCTATTTTGCCTAATACAAAGATTCATCTTTATATATGCTTGATCTTTCTTGGGGGGGACTGTACATATTTATGTATATGTTAAACCACACCTTGCATTGTATGATTTACGGTCACACCGTTGTATAACTGTGTTGTTTACCAGCCCGCTCGTGTTATTTACTGTAGTTTGGTAAAGCAACAGCAGTATTTAATAGAGAAAGGTAATGACATTGTAAACTATAACTCCTAGGATTCCATAGCATTGGGCCAGGGCAGTTAAAGTGGTTTCACTTGATACCACTGTAAGTGCAATGGCATTTCCAAATCAGTGGAGTTGTTGTTTTACAATTCTCAGGATCCCACACCATTGAACTATGGTAGGTTTTTCTTTCGTGTCAGGAACAACTTGAGGAACTGCAAGTCGCTTCTGGTGTGTGAGAATTGGCCGCATGCAAGGACATTGCCTAGGGCAGGGGTGCTCATTAGGTAGCTCAGGAGCTACTACTAGATCTTCGGCCCTCTTCCAGGTGATCTTCGGGCTTCACCAGCCGGATGGGGCGCTCCTGCTATGCGCGCACACACCCTGCGCGCGCTCCTGCTGCTGGCTTCTGTTCTCGCGGTGCTTCTTTCGCCTGCGGGGCATTGCAGGAAGAAGGAAGCACGAGGCGGGGCCTCTGGAGGGAGCGCCCTGCCTCTCTTTCGTCCGGAAGCAGCTGCGCAGCCTCCGTTGCCGGCAAGACAGGCAGACACTCCCTCTGGATGCCCCGTCTCGTGCTTTCTCCTTCCTGCAATGCCCCGCAGGTGGAAGAAGCGCTGCGCGGGCGGAAAACGGCAGCAGGAGCATGCGCGGTGGCAAGAGCGCGCGGCGGCAGGGGCAGGTAGATCTTTTGGACTTGGTTGCTTTAAGAGTAGCTCGCTTGCTGAAAAAGTGTGAGCACCCCTGGCCTAGGGGATGCCTGGATGTTTTACCATCCTGTGGGAAGTTTCTCTCATGTCCCCGCATGGGAAGTTGGAGCTGACAGACGGGAGCGCAGCTCTCTCCCCGGATTTGAACCGCCGACCTTTTGGTCAGCAGTACAGCCAGCACAAGGGTTTAACCCATTGCACCACTAGAGGCTTCTGACCATAGTAGATAAAGTGGTATCAAACTACATTATTTCTATAGTATGGAGTCAACCTTAGAAGGCATGCTGAACACTTGATATTATCTGTAAGAAAAAGTCAGAGAAAAGTACAATGCAGAAGAGCGTTGTGATGACACTAGTTTCCTCTATTTGTTAAATCAGTGTTTCCCAACCTTTTTAGAGCCGCGGCACACTTTTTACATTTGCAAAATCCTGGGGCACACCACCAACCAAAATGACACAAAATGACACTCTAACACAGTAATACATATAGTTAATATGTTTTTAAATGTATTTATACACTCAGTGTGAAACCTGGGCCTGTTTCGATGAACACAACATAGATATCCTGGCAGGAATGGCAGAAAGACACAAACTTCCCACAGAGAACTCCCAAAACCAAGAGAAAATACTATATGAGTTTGGTGGGATTGACCTTGAGTTTTGGAGTTGTAGTTCACCTATATCCAGAGAGCACTGTGGACTCAAACAATGTTGGATCAGGACCAAACTTGGCTTGAATACTCAATATGCCCAAATGTGAACACAGATGGAGTTTGGGGAAAATAGACCTTGACATTTGGGAGTTACAGTTTCTGGGATTTATAGTTAAATAAATCAAAGAGCATCCCGAACTCTTTCAACAATGGAATTGAACCAAACTTGGCATATTTAACTTTCATTACCAACAGAAAGTACTGAAAGGGTTTGCTTGGGAATTGACCTTGAGTTTGGAAGTTGTAGTTCACCTACATCCAGGGAGTGGTAGTTCACCTATATCCAGAGAGCACGGTGGACTCAAACAATGTTGGATCAGGACCAAACTTGGCATGAATACTCAATATGCCGAACTATGAACACACATGGTGTACCTTTATCGAGGTAGGTTTCTTAGGGTTTTTATACTTCAACACACTAGACTTTTCCCCCCTCCCCTCCTGGAGGTGCCAATTTCCCACGGCACACCTGATGATCGCTCACGGCACACTAGTGTGCCCTGGCACACTGGTTGAGAAACACTGTGTTAAATAAATCATCTGCAGTCTGAATTCAGATAGAACAAGTCCTGCATTTGCTCAGACTGGAAAAAATGCTGAAAATGACTTACCAACATCTTTCCTCCATCTAGTGGCAAGATTGAGCAGTGTCTGTTTCCCTTGTCAGCACAGCTGAACACAAGATTGAGGATGACTACAACTTCCCCAATCCCCAAGCCTGATTGTTCTTCTGCTAATGATCATTATATGCATACCGTGTCACTGATAAGCACAAGAGGGGCAGTCAGAAATGATGCATCAGAATAGGGAGATTAAGAACTTCTACACCGTGTCTGTCTCTGTCTGGCATTACTTCGCGGATGAAGATTCTTAGGAAGGACTCATCCTAAGATGACTAAAGAGGCCAATCTGAGATAGGCAAGTCCGGTTGCAGAAAGCACAGCAGAAAGTCACCTTTTCCCTACAGTGCTCCCTCACTTATTGCTGGGGTTAGGTTCCAGGACCTCCCACAATAAATGAAAAACCACGATGTAGGGTTACTCTATTTATTTTAATATTTATACATTATTTTAGTAGTTATATACAGTATTTTATGACTTTATCTTCTCTTGGCTTTTCTTCGCGAACGAAGATTCTTGGAAGGACTCATCCCACGTTTTTACAAGCGTGTTGATGACTAAAGAGGCCAATCTGAGATAGGCAAGTCTGGTTGCAGAAAGCACAGCAGAAAGTCTCCTTGGGTGATGTTGTTTTCAAGTTGTGGTTCTTTCTGCGTTGTCGTTTCTCTTTGAGACCCGTTTGGCGTGTCATCTTGAAAGAGGCCGCAGCATTGTGCATAGTGCGTCTCCACGCCTCCCGATGTGAGGCCAGGGTGGATCAATCTGTTGTTGGTGATCAATCTGCCCATGCCTGACATGTTGTTTCAGGGAGTCATTATATCTCTTTTTGGGGGCGCCTCTCTTGCGCTGACCTGTGGCGAGTTCACCATAGAGTAGTATCTTTGGGAGGCGGTGGTCCTCCATCCTAGAGACCTCGTGCCCTGCCCAGCGCAGCTGTGTTCTCAATAGCATGGCCTCAACGCTGGTGATCCCTGCTTGCTCAAGGACAGCAACATTCGTCACATAGTCGGTCCAGTGTATATTTAGGATTGTGCGAAGACAGCGCTGATGAAAGCATTTGAGGAGTCGTAGGTGTTGGCGATAGGTGACCCATGTTTCAGACCCATAGAGGAGAATAGACAGTACGATAGCTCTGTACACAGATTTTGGTGCTTTGCCTCAAGTGTTTGTTACTCCAGACTCTTTTGTGAAGCCTTCCCAATGCACTCTATGCCTTTGCTAATCTGTGATCTATCTCTTTATCAATCTTGGTGTCTGAAGAGATGATGCTTCCCAGGTAGGTGAACTGCTGAACGGACTTAAGCACAGATTTGCCTATGCTGACGTGGGGGTAATGGTGTTCTTCCTGTGGTGCGGGCTGGTAGAGGACTTCCCTTTTCTTCAGGCTGACTTCCAGCCCAAACAGCTCTGCAGCTGTTGCAAAGCAGGATGTGAGGCGCCGCAGGGCTGCTTCTGAATGGGCGACAAGGGCAGCATCGTCAGCAAAAAGCAGCTCACGGACTAGATAGTTTAGAGTCTTAGTGCGAGCCCTCAGGCGGCTTAAGTTGAACAAGCTGCCATCAGTACGATAGCGTATATAAATGCCGCCTTCTTCTTGTAGGTCTGCCGTAGCCCTTTGGAGCATCATGCTGAAGAAGATTAAGTCTTTATAAAATGAAAATGGCTCTCTATATCTATACCTATACCTGTGCTTTTAACTGTTGTACCTGTGGTTTTTAAACAATGTAAGTCGCCCGGAGCACCAGTGGTGGAGGGCGACTCACAAGAAATAAAGTTATTATTATTATTATTATTAAAATAAATTGAAGGAAAGGAAGGAAAGGCCCTTCAAGGCTGGAGGAAGGGAGGGAGGACTGAGGACGGAAAGTGCCTTGGAGAGCAGCAGCGGCAAAACCCCACAAAACGGCAAAAAATACCATGATATATATTATAAAGAAATATTTTTTGAAATTTGCGAAAGTGAGTTCGTAATAAGCGAATTGAGAAGTAGCAAGGAAACACTGTATGTCTCTCTCTGTGTGTGTGTGTGTGTGTGTGTATATATATATATCTATTCTCCTATATGGGTCTGAAACATGGGTCGCCTATCGCCAACACCTACGACTCCTCGAACGCTTTCATCAGCGCTGTCTTCGCACAATCCTAAATATACACTGGAACGACTATGTGACGAATGTTGCTGTCCTTGAGCAAGCAGGGATCACCAGCATTGAGGCCATGCTATTGAGAACACAGCTGCGCTGGGCAGGGCACGAGGTCTCTAGGATGGAGGACCACTGCCTCCCAAAGATACGGCGTCTAAGAGGTGACTTGATCGAAGTGTATAAAATCATGCATGGGATAGAAAAGGTGAATAAAGAAAAATTATTTTCTTTGTCACAAAACACTAGGACTAGAGGGCACTCCTGAAGCTCCAAGGTAGGGAAATTAGGACTAATAAAGGAAATATTTCTTCACCCAGAGGGTCATTGGGTTATGGAACTCACTTCCAGAGGAGGTTGTGACAGCTGTCAGCCTGGACAGCTTCAAGGCAGGATTAGACAGATTCATGGATACCAAGTGTATCAGTAGTTACTGAAAAGGACATTCAAGTGCCACCTCGGAGTTGGTTGAGGTAGGCAGGATTTCCCTGGGTACTGGTTGTGCGGGTCGGGAGCAGGTCAGGGTTTTACCCTCCCTTCTGCTCGAGATCCCCGTGTACAACTGGTGGGCCACTGTGTGATACAGAATGCTGGACTAGATGGGCTGAGGTCCGGCTTCCCTTAAACTGAGAGTCTTGGAAAGGATCACTCCCCATATCCACAAAGACAATACTGCTCAATTAATTAAAGCAGAAAGGAAATGGATTTTGAAATTAAATTCAGAGTGGCCTTTCGGGATGAATGAACTTCTTTCTCTTAATGAGCTATTAGCTTGATTAATAATAATTTCATAAGTTCAACCTGCTGTTATTAGCTTCACCGGTTTGAACTCTGAGGTTTCGTTCCCTCTTAAATGGCTTGCTACTTTCCCTTTTCTCCACCATTGGGTCACCCCTTCTGACTGCGAATGGGGTTATACTTATGGCTCTACTCAGAATGGTATGTAAACTTTATATTATTGACGATAGTTATCACTGTACACTGTGGTTTCAAATATTACTTTATTATATACATTGTCTCATTTTCAGTGGTTGGTTTCTTATTATTGACATGTCTCGCCCTGAGAAAACCCGGTTTACGGGAGAAACGGATACCAACATGGCCTGGGATTAACAGCACTTGCATTCCGTTGGCGTTTTGGCATTCCAGTATCTACTATGAGGAGCGCTACTTCTGTTCCTCCGACCAACTCCCACTGAGGCATCGCGACTGCATCTTATCCCCCCCCCCCCGATTTCGGGCATCATTATTTTCTCCTACCTTCCATTTGTGGATTACAAATAACCTGGCACCCCTGTGGATTCTAGCCGGTTGGACTTTCATTTACACTACACATCTGGTAGGACTGGGATCAGATGAGTTGCGTTTAATTGATTGATTTATATGTATTATATGCAAATGATTACTGCTCAATGAATGATTTAAACTACACCATTAGAACATAAGAAGAGCCATGCTGAATCGGACCTCAGCCCATCTAGTCCAGCATTCTGTATCACACAGTGGCCCCCGGGGATCTCGAGCAGAAGGGAGGGCAAAACCCTGACCTGCTCCCGACCCCCGACAACCAGTACGCGGGGAAATCCTGCCTACCTCAACCAACTCCGAGGTGGCACTTGGATGTCCATTTCAGTAACTACTGATTCCCTTGGTATCCATGAACCTGTCTAATCCTGCCTTGAAGTTGTTCAGGCTGACAGCTGTCACAACCTCTTCTGGAAGTGAGTTCCATAACCCAATGACCCTCTGGGTGAAGAAATATTTCCCTTTATTACTCCTAATTTTCCTACCTTGGAGCTTCAGGGAGTGCCCTCTAGTCCTAGTGTTTTGTGACAAAGAAAATATTTTTTCTGTATTCACCTTTTCTATCCCATGCATGATTTTATACACTTCGATCAAGTCACCTCTTAAACGCCGTCTTTCAAGGCTGAAAAGACCAAGGCGTTGCAACCTGATTTCATAAGGGAGCCGCTCCATCCCTTGGATCATTCTTGTTGCCCTTTTCTGTAGCTTTTCCAGTTCCGTTATATCCTTCTTGAGGTGCGGAGACCAGAATTGTACACAGTACTCCAGATGTGGCCTCACCATAGATTTGTAGAGAGGCAATACAACATTTGCCGACCTATTTTCGATTCCCTTCCTGGTCATGCCATTGTTGCACCTTGTTGTTTTCACTGAGGTCCGATTCAGCATGGCTCTTCTTATGTTCTTATACTACTCCACGGTGAACTCGCCACAGGTCAGCGCAAGAGAGGTGCCCCCAAAAAAGAGATACAAGGCCTCCCTTAAACAACATCTCAGGCTCGGCCAGATTTATCAATGGTCCACCCTGGCCTCACATCGCGAGGCGTGCAGACGCACTATCCACAATGCTGCGGCCTCTTTCGAGAAGACACGCCGAACGGGTCTCGACAACGCAGAAAGAACTGCAACTTGGAAACAACATCACCCAAGGAGACTTTCTGCTGTGCTTTCTGCAACCGGACTTGCCTATCTCAGGTTGGCCTTTTTAGTCAGCAACGCGCTTGTAAAAAGCGTGGGATGAGTCCTTTGTTCGCAAAGTAATGCCAAGGGATATCTTATATATATATATATTTGTATTATTGTGTATTATGATTATTATCCTCTGCTCATGTCAACCTTGAGCTGGGCGGGCCTTCTATTGGGAAGCTACATCAAACCAGAGGCTTAGCCTGGAAGGCCAGAAGAAAGGCCTCGTCCTCCCCCCCTTCCTCTCCACATGGTTCAGCCCACAGAGCGCTTTGCCTCTGCTCCCTCCCCCTCGGGTCTGAGGAATGGTTCGCCCCACCCTCCTACGTCAGCGGCTTTCCCGGCGGCGGAAGTGACGCCTATCTGAGGCCACGGCATCCGGTGCGCAGGCCACAGCGGCCCGGCTACAGATGGAGGAGCCAGCCTGCTCGGCGGGGAGCTGATCCGGTCTTCCTCCATTTCCTTTCTTCCTGCTCCTTCTCCGCTCGCTGCCGGAGGCGCCGTGCTCAGCCCGACCGCTCTGAGGGTGAGAGTCTCTGAGGGGAAGGAGCCGGGCCTTGTTTACATGGAGGGCGGGCAGGAGGAGGGAGGAGGGAAGGCCCCTCTTCGTTGCGTTGGTTTGGGCCTCGCTTAGCCTCAAGGGCAGGCTTGGGCCTACTTGGGCCTTCCAGGCGTTTGGGACTCCAACTCCCACCATTCTCACAGCCTCAGGCCCTTGGACACCAACTCCCACCTTTCCTCACAGCCTCAGGCCCTTGGGCTCCAACTAACACCATTCCTATCAACCTCAGGCCCTTGGACACCAACTACCACCATTCCTCACAGCCTCAGGCCCTTGGGCTCCAGCTCCCATCATTCCTAGCAGCCTCAGGCCCTTGGGCTCCAACTCCCACCTTTCCTCACAGCCTCAGGCCCTTGGGCTCCAACTCCCACCATTCCTCACAGCCTCAGGCCCTTGGGCTCCAACTCCCACCATTCCTCACAGCCTCAGGCCCTTGGGCTCCAACTCCCACCATTCCTCACAGCCTCAGGCCCTTGGGCTCCAACTCCCACCTTTCCTCACAGCCTCAGGCCCTTGGGCTCCAACTCCCACCATTCCTCACAGCCTCAGGCCCTTGGGCTCCAACTCCCACCATTCCTCACAGCCTCAGGCCCTTGGGCTCCAACTCCCACCTTTCCTCACAGCCTCAGGCCCTTGGGCTCCAACTCCCACCATTCCTCACAGCCTCAGGCCCTTGGGCTCCAACTCCCACCATTCCTCACAGCCTCAGGCCCTTGGGCTCCAGCTCCCATCATTCCTAGCAGCCTCAGGCCCTTGGACTCCAACTCCCAGCATTCCTCACAGCCTCAGGCCCTTGGACTCCAACTCCCACCATTCCTCACAGCCTCAGGCCCTTGGGCTCCAGCTCCCATCATTCCTAGCAGCCTCAGGCCCTTGGGCTCCAACTCCCACCATTCCTCACAGCCTCAGGCCCTGGGGCCCAACCTCCCACCATTCCTCACAGCCTCAGGCCCTTGGGCTCCAACTCCCACCATTCCTCACAGCCTCAGGCCCTTGGGCTCCAGCTCCCATCATTCCTCACAGCCTCAGGCCCTTGGGCTCCAGCTCCCATCATTCCTCACAGCCTCAGGCCCTTGGGCTCCAACTCCCACCATTCCTCACAGCCTCAGGCCCTTGGGCTCCAACTCCCACCATTCCTCACAGCCTCAGGCCCTTGGGCTCCAGCTCCCATCATTCCTAGCAGCCTCAGGCCCTTGGGCTCCAACTCCCACCTTTCCTCACAGCCTCAGGCCCTTGGGCTCC